>JADDOH010004466.1:0-26398 GCA_016648135.1 Agrypnia vestita
GTTATTATCTTCATGAAATATAATTTACATAGATAGGTATGTACTTTAATAAGATTTTAAAAATTATTCAATTGAACATACTTGAATTCTAACACCCATTTCAAAATGGATTCATCTTTTTCATTTGTCAAGTGCTTGTAGTCCCCGCCAGCGTGCCAGGGGTAAAAGGAATGGTATCTGTAATGAGGTATATTATTTTGCGATATATATAAAATATGAAAAGAGACTAATTTCTTTGATGTACACCAAGGTGCAACCGAAGAAGGGAAAAATCTCAAAAAATTTACAGAATAACAACAATAAGTCACAAACTGAAAAATTTTGCGGAAATCTTAAAATATCAAAATAAACATAACAATAACTATTATTAATATTATTAATATTTAAAGCGTTAACTAAGTAAAAATCACTACCAGATTTAAGGTCTACCGGTAGTGGTTTTTACTAAGTTAACTAACATTCTGTTATAACAACAACTTTAAAAATTGTTCAACAATATTATTTCTTACTTGATCATGTATAGAGCGGCTTCAGGCAGTTTGGCATTATTGTGTTTGAGAACACGGTAAAGGTATTCATCATGCCCCCATGACATGATTACGTTATCCAGCCCACAGTGAGGTTTGTATATTCCATATTTAGAACTGTAAAAGTTAACATTGTTGAAATTTGATGAATATACATTGCAATGTTGCAAACAAGATAAATCATAAAACAATTTTAGAGAAATGCTTCAATATTAAGAAGTTGGTTTCAGTGGCAAGATGTTTAAAGTAAAATTTATTTATTCTAATATAGAATACTGCATACATTTTTAAAACCTTTGTCCAACACATTTTGAAAGTGAATTAATCCTATGGTTTGGTAATGTGATACATTCTTTATCATGATGATGGACCCTGCAATGGAATCCGAAATGTCGGCCGGAAAGGTCGTAGAAACACGGCAGAATATCCCAGAAAACTCAAACCAGAAGATTATGAACGACCGTGAAAACCTAAGAACACCTGTCTTATCAATATTTGTAATGTTTTAGAACCTAGCTATAATCCTTGTGCTATAAAAAATTATTGACTTGGTGGCTCCTGGAATCCTTCCCTCTCTTCTTAGGTTCAAACCTATGAACTCTTGATTACTAGGCGATTACCTTATTATTGGAGCAATAAGCACCAGCACTCTGATACATAATAGAATTTGTTTCCAATTATTTTGCCATGGGCCCATAACCTATAATTACCTGGCGAAAACCTAAGATTGTATTTGAAAATTACTTTCATTCTAGAATTTGTTTTTTGGTATTAATTAGCTTATGTGTACAAAATACATATCTGCTGTGCAGAACCAGAAAACATATTCTACATACTTGTCTAAATTTGATGTCTCATTGCTCAAAGATTTTTGACAAATTTTTATTGAGTTATGCTTAAATTATGATCGCTTACTTATATCTGCTATCCTTTCCATCGGGATTATCAATAAAACTGGTGTCACGGTAGACAATGGAAGGGGCCCAGGCACACCCCACTATGAAAGTGTCCCCCACAACGCACCATTGGGGCTCAGAAAAAAAAGCCATCACCTACAAATTTAAAAAAAAATTATACATTGGATACATCCATCCATCCATCCATCCTTGCCCTGTCATTCAGTACAATTTTCTATTTGCTCGGGAGCTGTGACATTTTGACTACCAATATACACTGAATTATTATGTCCAAAACATCCTAAACAGTCCGGGATAGTGCAAGAACAATTGCCAATGAAGTACTAAAGTTTTGCGAAGCTGAAAAAGCAAATAATGGACCGATATTACCGTCTGACAGTTTGACAGATAGAACGGCCGCCATTACGGCTTGCTTTCTTTAGTGCTGCCTGACCAAATTTCTGTTAAAGGCTAGGACACCGGTCACCGGACATTCTGTACATTATGTATTGTGTAATAAATTTACACCCTGGCAACTTCTGGTACGCGACAGGGACGCCCGCCCTCGCATGCCAATTTATAGTGGTCACATTCTACACCCAAAATTACAGTTATACCATTTTTCCTTTTCACAATCCATATGTTAAATTACTACAAAAATATTTTAATATGTAAAAGTTAGTTATTAATTCACTTGAATCATGTCACTGAGATAGAAAAGAATTTTCATGTCTCAATTCGAAAGTTTGGATTCTTTAGGACACATTTATAGGTTTAAACAATATTTTCTTACTTTTCCCAAGTCATGAATTAATCCCGTCAAGTGAAACCAATCTAAGTCAGGATGTTCAGCGCGGATTCGTTCAGCTGTTTGGAAAGCGTGGACGATATTGGGAACGTCCGTGTCGGGGTCAGATTCGTCGATAAGATCATTCAGTTTGATCAGGGCATCTTTTACAGATATCTTGGCATGATTAAATTTTAGCCATTTGTGCATCTTTTCTGAAATACATAATAAAAATAAAAGCTAACTGAATAAATCTTACTATATTTTTGTTTGTGCAAAACTTAAACAAATATTAAATTAACTACTTCATTGAAAATTCAGTGTATTCTTTATTTCAATTAGTAAATCAAGATAAGAAACCTCAAAAAAAATCTTATTTTGCAGCTTAACATATTATATTGTGTAAAAATTGTTTGAAAGTTGTTTGCAAAAGATTATAAGTTATGCTAATATATAGGGTTGATGGGCCGGTTGTGGCCACTATCCCGGCCACTTGGACATTCAAAGGTGTATAAATAAGGCAATGAAAATATATTTGTTATTTTATTTATGCCGATCAATTCTTTAACATGTGTTTTGTTTTGATAAATAACAACTATGCCGCCACTTTTTTCCTTTGAGTATCCGTTGAACTTCTTGATGACATTTGTTAAAAATGATTAAATTCTTAGCAAAAACGATAAGGACCCGTGGATGAGTAATGTGAAAATAACTTTTTAATCACTTATGTTTGTGTTCGTGAATCAATTTATCCTGTAGAATGCAAGTCTTAGGAACATTGTTATTTAAGGTTATTTTATAATTTAGATTATTTCTTAGAAGATAAATGCCACACGGCCACAACTGGCACAGCAATCTTACTTGTGTTCTAGTTTTGGCCATGGACATAGCCACAACTAGCTCACATAGTGCTTTAGTTTTGGTCACCTTTTTTGAAAAATATAATTAATTAGGTATTTACGATATCCCAATTATAATAATTTCGTTGTCTTCGTAACTTTAACGTCCGTAACTTTTTTATAGTAAAATTTTTTTCAAACAATTTCTTTTTACGAGAATTTTTTTTTCGAACATTTTTAAAAAAGAACTTTGTTCAAACATTTTTATTAATGAAATTTAATTTTTTTTTTTTAACCAAACCGAACTGACATGTAAAAGTACCATCATTTTTGATTGGTTATGGCTAGTTCGATTATAAAAACCATGGCCATAAAATGAAGTCTACTTTCCTGGAGTACCTACCTGAAATGAAAGATTCAACCAGATCTACTAAAATATTTCTAAGATTCTTATCAAAATGGTTTAGATTAGACTAGTTGTACTGAATTATCAATGCTATATAAGATACTTAGGTGATTTAAAGTAAAAGTATTTTTTCTACTGAAAATTACACTTTTAAGGCATACCTTAACCTTTAAATCATCTAAGTATTGACTCTGAATTCGGGCCTCAGTGATTTAAATCACGATTAAAATCAAGTGATTTAAAAAAAAATCATTGATTTACATCAAAACTCTTTTACTGCAACCAAATTAGTCAAAAGTTGTCAAGGGACTCCCCCCGGCAAAAGTTGAGCCTTTCACTGGAGTATTAGTTGATAAACAAGTCATACAAAAAACCGCCCCTACTGATTGGTGAATAGCAAACATATTATGAAAAAATGCATAACTGAAGAAGAATTGGATACAATCAAGCAGCTTTTAAGTACAGTTGCTTCCTCCGCCGGGGTCGAAAGAATATTTTCGGCATTCAATTTGGTGCACAGCAAAATAAGAAATAGATTAGGCTCCAAGAAGGCGGCCAAATTAGTATTTCTTTTGAAAAAACAAAATTCAAACAAATTATAAAACCAATAAATACATAAACATCTAAGTTATATGTAAGTAAATATTAGTGACTACGTCTGCGGTCAAAACCCAAATGGTTTTATGTTAATTTATTGTCTTTTTTTATTTTTCTTGTTAATTTTTTGTTAAATATGGCAAAATGCTATTGTGTTCTTTAAAATTTATCGACTTTTAGAAGAACTTGTTGATTTTCGTTAATTTTATAATATTTTTTGTTAAATATGGCAAATAAACATTTTTTTTTTAAATTACTGACTGATTGTGATTGGTGATTTTTGTCAATTTTATTAATAATTAATATAACCAAAAATTATATTGCCTTTTTTCTGAACAATAACTGACTTCCAAATTAAAAAAGATCGGAAAATTTAAAAAATGAAAAAATCTGATTTAAATAAAAAAAATCCCATTTCTTATTTAAAAAAAAAAACATGATTATTTTCAACCCTGGTTATGGTTAGATTTAATATAATATTTCAAATAGTAAGTAGAAGTGAATTAAACTTTGCCATCGACACTTTTGAGAGGTTTTACAGTAAAACAAGATGGTCGGTCTGCTCCAAATACAATGGAAAATGAACGCATTTCCTTTACATGAGTTCAGTAGTGTCGTAATTATGCAAATAAGAAAATAGGTGTGCAGAATTTTTTATTATATTCAATTATTACACTAATATAATTAATTACCTTTGACAAAATCCACAGTTTGGTAAGTGTGCATTAGTTGGTAGGTCTTCCTAACCTGTTCCTTTTTTGGGTCATTTTCATCTATAGAATAATCTCGGAAAGCCTTCAATGGTTTGCCATTGTACACCCTCTCTGGGCGCATTAGCACCGATGGATCAAACAAGGACACAGGAGATTCCTTCAAATAGTGATTTATGTGAATCATTCATTATAATTTTTAGAAGGAAGATTTTATCTTTAAATGTATAAGTAGGGAGGCAAAGAGCATGTGTTATGATATAGCTTCAATAAAAATCCTGAATGCTTACATTAAAAAAAAATTAAGGCAGAAGGGAAATAATCTCTATAAGGGCCTGTTTGATCAGAAGTTAGAGTAGGAGTTAAGCAAAAAGCATAGATTTTTACGAAAAGGGGTGTTTTGATTGGTGGAAAATGCAAAAATCTATGCTTTTTTCTTAACTATTACTCTTACTTCTGATCAAACAACAGGCCCCAATAAATCTATATGTATTTCTATACATTTTCTTTGACTTGTGTTTTTTCTGATTTTATGAGAGGTTTCAACCACAATAATTCTCAATTATCTAAGACGCAAATTCACCAATATGGAAAGAAAATATATTATCTTTTCATATTACCTATCACAAATAACAATGCAATAATGATGTTTCAAACAAATGAGAACTATTAATTTGCATATTTCCATAACAAGTTATGTATTGTCAATTATTTTTCAAATAAACTAAGTTTTTTTGGACTTTAAAATTATGGCAGGTTTCATCTTATAAAACACAATTTATCAGCATTTTAATCTTCTGAATACCTGTAGTGATAAATTTTTATATTTCACAAATATTTTGCACAATTTATAAACATTGTATTTTTTTTATATATTATTAATTGCTCCGATATAGTTAATCATTATAATAAAAATTAGTTTAAAAAAATTGGACACATTTAAAAAATATTGAGTAACTCACCACTTGCGATGCCATTGTATTTTATTTTACTATTATTGTTTTTATACCATCACCCAACCAACAACTTCGCACAAATGGTCTGTTGTGGTCCAATTCTGATGCTTAAATATGGCCATCATTTGTGCAAAATACCAACTCATTACGCCTGTCACATCAGATAACGCCCAAAAAGGTTATCTGTTTTGTTAAATAAATTTATGAACAACTGATTGCCTATTTATTCGTGTTTTCTCACACATTATTAGTGGCACGTATTTGTAATTTTTTTTATAAATAATGTTTCTAAATTTTTGTGATTAACTTTGTAGAAGTTCATTGTAATTAACTATGAATAAAAACAATGTTGTTTACTTGACACAATGCCACTTTAATTAAAAAATTAAAACATTTTCAATGCTTACTGCATCATCTTCAATAATATACTAACTCATAAGACTAGAAGTCATTTTATCTACTACATGGGGTGGGGTAGTCGGCAGCAGGGGAGGGAGAGGGGTAGGCAAAAAGTGAAAATGGTTGCTGGGCGGGGCTAGTATGGATCACATCATTTCCGGGTGGGGTAGGCTAAGAAGATGAAGTGCTACACTCTTCTGTCCTGACACATAACTCTCATGCTCATCCACATCCATGCATCTTCGCTTGCAAACTTGACAATAATTGACGCTCCTAAAAAGATCATCTTACAGTATATGGTTAATCTGATTATTAATCTGCCTTCCGCAGCCGCCCTCTCAACACTTGCAGCATGTATATTTCTAACATTCTTTCCTCACTCATTCACTCAACATGCCCAAACCACCTGAGTGACCGTTTTTAATTATTATTTTTTATTTTTTAAAATTTTATTTTGGGAAACATACAGTACAATGTAATAAAAATTTATATAATATCAAAAACATATTCGTTTAGTATGACCAGTGAAGTATATTCACCAGCTTTACATGTTTCCCTAATTTGGTCATTCTTCACTCTATTATAATTGGATTTGTCACACACATACATATGTCTAAGTAATCTCATTTCCACTGCGATCAGTTTGCTTTCATTCCTCTTTTGCCAACTCCAGGCTTCACTTCCGTACATCAGTGTTGGTACCAAAATTCCATTGTGTATTGCTAGGCTTGCCTCGATCTATATGTTCCTATTATAAATTATTGCATTCAAAGCACGATTCACCTTATACCCTGCAGTCATCCTCTTTTCAATATCTTTCTCAGCCTTCTCTCTTCTATCAAACAAACTCCCCAAATAGATAACTCATCTACTTGTTCCAAACAAACATCATATTATTATATATTAAATCATTCTGTAATTACAGAGAATAAGTTTTTAGATTTTGATTGACTTCATTAATAATTTTCAGGATTCCCAATCACATTAATCTTGTGTTTCAGATTTACATCCACTGGAGAAAATATATTAGTAAAACATATTACGATCTGAGTGTTATATATATACATACTATGATATATATATGGTTATTTATATTTTTCATTTATTTATTTCTTAACTAATACAACATATATATATCTATATATATATATATATATGTAGATGTAGATATATATAGATATCTATATATATATATATATCTGCTTATATAGATATTTATATCTATATATAATATAAACACATTGCTAGTAGTTTTGATGTTTTACATCATTTGATTATACAAATATGATAATATTTAAATTAGAGATAAAATCATGCCAATGGTTCGTGTCCTGTGGTAACCTTATAGCAATTGGAATTGATATTAATTTTGTGAAACCAATATTTGACACAATGCATAAAATCTTTTTATTCTTTACGGACCGCTAATTGCTCATGTATAACTGGTGAAATATTCAGAATAACCTTATCCCATTGCATTGATTATTGATTTTTTTAAATCATGTACCTATATTAAATAAATTTTCTTATGGAAATGTTATAGATTATTTCTTAAATACACCTGGTCACTCCCATAGTGTTTGAACTAGTATTTTATTGTGTCTCTAACATATCCCAATGTGTCCATTGTTACCTGCATCAGAAATATAGACACTGACAAAACACTCAAAAGATCGTAGACCTTTTGAGTTTGAAAGAAAAATTCCTTGTAGTATTTTTTTTAGTGACAGTGTCACATAAATATTCTTACTACTCTCAAACTAAGCTAAAAGCCTGTGCTATGAAAATAGGACTAGCTTGCTGAATTCCCGGGCTCGGGCTCGAACCGACCATCTGATCACTAGGCGAACGTCATGACCACTACACCAACAAGCTACTCAACCCCCTTAATTTACAATGGTGTCTGGAGACACACATATAATATGAAAATCCGTGACAGGTTTGGAGTCCATGATATTTACAATCCATGTATAGAGCCTACCCAACATAACTTGGCGTGCGGCAGGATTGGAACGCCCCGCCCGCACCCGGTGGTAACCCCTTGCCCTGTAATTCATTACAACTTTGTATTTGCTCGGGAGCTGTGATATCTTGATTAGCAATATACACTGAATTATTATGTCCAAAACAACCAAAATAGTCCGGGGTGGTGCAAGAACAATTAAGTATTAAAGTTTTGCGAAGCTGAAAAAGCAAATAATGGATATTACCGTCTGACAGTTTGACATGTAGAGCGGCCGCCGCGGAGCGCGCTGTTACCCGACCAAATTTATATTGAATGCTCTGACACTGGTCACCGGACATTCAGTACATTATGATTGTGTAATAAATTTACAACCTGGCAACTTCTGTTTCGCTACAGGGGCGACCTCCCTCGCACGCCTAGTTATCGTGGTGGCACTCTAGTCCATGATATTTACAATCAATAGAAGATGAATAGTTTAATTAGTCACAGACAGGTGGTCGACTTATCCTTTTTCTACAAAGTAGTTAACAACTGAATGGACTCTCGGTAAATCCTGGTCAGTTTGGCCTTATTTACTCAAGGGTTGATCTAAGAACAAGAAGATTACTAGCCGTCGAGAAATCAAGCAAAAATTATGTTTTCCATGGGCCAAAAAATAGAATTGCTCGCATGGTAAACCAGCACGCTCAAATTTCATATGGGTCATTTTTATGTCCTGCACACTTTCTATTATTATTATTGCTTAGATTAATATATTATATGCTATAGATTAATAATTACTTCTTAATAAAGGTGAAAATTAAAATAAATGGGCCAGTTTAATTATTTAAATATATACATACTTACATTTGAGTAAAAAAAGGTTAGATATCTACAATTGCGAATTAGTTCTGGTGAAAATTCTTTTTAATTCAACCAGATAAAGGCAATCGCTATTTGCTGAAAAACAAAGCAACAGATGGCTCTATTGGAGAGATAACAATTTGGTAACTTAATTCTATCACAGGAATACTCCACGTGTTTTAGTGCCTAAATTACTATGTTGTAAAAATGGGTTGATCAGATGTTTATTATAGGCAGGAACCATGTCTCATAATAAAGGAGCAATGAGCTACGGCAATGGATATATTATGTACTAACAGTTCTTTTTATTTTATTTATTTTTTTCAAATTTTAATTTTCTCTCTTATTGTCTATAGTAATATATACTTAGTAAATCAATTTTTACAGAAAACAAATTTGAATAATGCGCAACTCTCAAAATAAAATAAAAACATTATTTTGTATTAGCACATACGTAATACAAAATTTGTAATAAAAAACCAAGTGGTAATTGTTTGACAAAAGATACAATGAGATTTTATTTCATATAATTTTAGGGAAGGTTTGAAATTCGTGGAAAAGCAATAGTTGTTAATGACTATTTCTCAACCAGAGATAGGCTTCGGGAGCAAGTGAAGATGAACAGATTACAGTTAAAAGTAAAGTAAATTAGCAAATCATGAACAAAGAAACCCTGATGTTACGCAGCGCAGGTCTGCGTGATGTTATGGCAGACACTCGACTGATGTAGTGTCGCCAGTCTCCCTAACTTGACTCGTTTGTTCCAATACCAATCCAATTAAATCATTATACCAGTCCAATTAAAATTATGTTTGCAGGAGCAGTGGTTTTATTATGTTAATGTAAACAAACTGCGATCTATGCACTGGATCAGACGATACGCACGTGGTGCAGTGTTGGATAGGTACCGCCACATAATTATTATTTTTAAACTAATATAATTCATAATTTATTCTATAAAATTTGTCACAAAAACTGCATTATAAAATTTTGCTTGCTTTTATTTTCACCTTTAGCGATACCAGGTGCTTTCAAACTTATTTTGAAATTAAAGAGTTTTCTGAGGCACCGAGTTTCTATCCTGGTACCATTCACATGCAGAGAAGACAATGCTTTTGCTCAGCTTAGCTAGTCCCACACAAGTATGCTTATATAAATCTGATTTTTTGTTAGAAATTAGTGCGATGATTTATATTTTAGATACACTTACATACTTCGCTGCTTAACATCATTTATTCTCTTTAGAGTCGGTTGTTTGATCAGTAATATTAATAAAAGTTTAGAAAAAGCACAGATTTTTGCTTGATTGGTGGATAATGAAAAACCTATCCTTTTTTTTTCATAACTTTTACTATTACCACTGACCAAACCAAACAGTCTTTAAAGATAGCAAGTGTTTTCCTTTTCAATTTATATTTTTGAAAACCAGTCCCACAAGAATTTTTACTGAACCACAGAGCTTGAAAATAGCCATAGTTATAAACTATGCGGGAATCGTTTGGGTTTCCTTCATTTTAATTACACTATTATATTAATATCATATTCAGATTTGAAATGAAGACGCTTTATTGCGTGTCTTTAAAATTTGCATAAAAAAATATATTTTAGTTAAATTATATAAGAGTTCTTTCGTGCTGATAATTAGAAATTATATTTATCATACTGGTTTTTATGTGTTTGACCTAAAATATTAAAAAGTATTTATAAAATTATATTCATTGACGAGGTGGGATCTAAAAGAATTTAAAGAAATTAAGACAATTTTGCAGCAGATCAGGGATCCGGATATCATAATAAATATATATTTAGTTCTGTGAAAGTATTAAAAGGCAAGGTAGAGAATGAAACGTTGTGTTCTTGTTTGTTGTATTAGCATGCAGATCATACGGAGTTTCTCTCTGAATGTCTGTCAAATTGACACGCCAAAATAAATACAAAAGGATCTGTGGTAAACTGGAATAGGAAGGCATCTGTGGATACAAAGCCAAATTAATACATACCGCAATGTCAATTGCGGATGTTGAAATGTGGCCCAGCAGTGCGCTGTAGTGTGGGGTTTGCAGCTTTACTAGCAGAATTTCAGCCGGCTTCGACAGTAAGATGATAAAATGAAAACTTTCCAAAGGACCAGCTAAAAAATGTAGTTTTATGAAAAGTCTATTATTGACAGAATTGTAAATTTCAAAGTTTTTTGAACAGCCTGTCTGGCATAAAGCTGGCTAATGAACGTAGCAGAGATATTCTTCTTCTGCCTTGTGTTAGAACTACGTCTTGTTATTTCTCCGCTCCTGCTCCTGGGATATGGATGACCAGCTGCCCCTCCATCATTTTGGTGGTCTTTCTGGAGATGAGAGGATCTGAGAGATTCTGGAGATGCCTGTAGGTATCTCTTTCAGAGATATCAACATGGTTAATTCATAACAACTGTTTCATCAAAATCTAATAAAAACTACATATGTTACGGTATCCACAAAATCTGTCATATTATATGCACATACCTACCTATTTGTATTTGGGATCTTCTGGTCACGGTCAAAATGGCATTGAAATTTTACTGAAGCTTCGTCATGAAACTTTCCAAAATACATATGTATGTATCGAAGTTCAAATTTGCCTAGTAAAAGTAGTATGATTAATTCTATCTGAGCAAATGATGATGTAATATGATTAAACTAACTCACTCATTGAATTTTGGTTTTACTTTATGCGAGATATCTCAGTATTTATTAAAAAAATCACTGAATATACTTTTGGGTTGAAGAAGGTATGGTAATATATACTATTGGGATTGAGCACACTTTTGGGTGAAAAATTATAAGAACACAAATGGTGTGTGTATTTAAAAATAATGTAGATATAGCAATATATATTATCTGACTTCTGTTATGGGTTATCGAAACAATTTTGAAATTAAAAAATACTGGATAAGTAATTATTAATTTACATATGAGTTCGTTCTATCTCTTTAAAGAAATAAAGTACAGTAGGTACAATGGGTAATAATAAATCTTGATCAAAGAAGAAATAATAAATCACTGAGTGCTTTGGATGTCGTTGAAATGTCAAAAAAATATCTCAAAATTAATTAATCTCAAAATAAATTAAAAGCGACTTCCTTCCAACAGATTTAGAAATAAATAAAATTGAAGTAATTTCATGAATATTGAAAAGATAGATTTTAAAAAATTCTAGTAAGCATGTAAATGTTTCTCTTTTTGGGCATAATTTTGAGTAAGGAAAATAAAATTATTTAAATTTGCTAAAATGTTATTAGTTTAGCAATCTAAACCGTACCTGTTATCTTTATTTTACATCTGCATATGAAATCAAGGAATACTATATCTATAAAATTTCTCACTAACTTGGTAAGATATATAACAAATATTATATATTTCGTTTACATTAAAAATATGTCTTCTTTTTATAAATATGTAATCTGATAAAATGTTATGATTTATAGAGTAAAAATAGGTTGGATGAGAAAAGTTCATGTTACTTATTTTGTTTTGTAATATCACATTAAGATATCCTGTGACGTAAATATAAATACATATTAAGATAATGCGTGCGTACGAAGTTTCCTTGGCAAAATATAAACATTGAATTGTTTTCATTAAAATGTAAAAAAAAAAAGAATTATTACAAGTCAAATGATTTTCACACGCATTCAATCAGATAACAGAGTGGGTGATTGAAAATTATGTTTATGTACAGTTAAATAAACAAGATTTACCAGTAACTATACATACAATAAAAAACACATGGGAATTATTTTTTTGTTCATAATAGAAGATTTAAATACTGTCACCGATGATATTGTTGTAATAACGGTCATAGACAAGCACAGGAAACCAGTTAGCATTTTTATTTACTCTTATCCTACTAAAAAAATTATTTAATTTAAATTTCTAATACGTGCATAAAAAATATGTGCGATTGCTAAAAATTTCTAATTATTACATACTATTTTTAAACCATGTTAATTTTGCATCTTTTGTTCATTGAATAGAATCACCTTGTGCCTGAAAAGTTGCCCCGTTCCGACGTGGCAATTCCAACTGTTTAAAATGGTAAGGGTGGTGTGCAGCAAGTGGTATCCTTGTATCTATTATTTATTATTAAATATCAATTTAATACAGTGAATAATTTGACGACTATGTGGCAGCTAGTATATTTTTTGTTCTTTTGGGATGCGAAATCTTTTCATGTTGAGGTTTTTTTTTCATATTAAAACAATATTAGGTCCTTACATATGAAATTGGCGTTTTGCCGTACTGGCAAATTTGATCTCAAATATCTTCTCTTTGGTTAGGAATTCCAAATCCAAATTTATACAGCTATTTACTCATGTATTTGTGTTTTGAAAATTATAATTCATTTGTTTTTTCCTCAATTGTTTTTTTCTTTGCGTCACTCAGTTTACAAAATGAAAAACTTGAAATATCGCGTTATTTACGAGTACGAGTTCCACCGTGGCACCAGTGCTGCAGAAACGGCTCGAAGAATTAATGATGTGTATGGCGACAGTGCCGCAAAAGAAAACACAGTGCGTTTTTGGTTCCAACGTTTTCGTTCTGGAAATTTCGACCTGCAGAACAAGCCCCGTGGACGGCCGGAGACCAAAGTTGATAATGAAGAATTGAAGGCTATTGTGGAAGCGGATCCATCGCAAACCACATCCGAGTTAGCTGCAGGCTGCGGTGTTAGTGATAAAACTGTTTTAATCCACTTGAAGCAAATTGGTAAGGTGAAAAAGCTTGAAAGGTGGGTACCTCACGAATTGAGTGAAGCAAATCAACAAACGCGCGTTGACTGCTGCGTTGCATTACTCAACCGGCACAATAATGAAGGGATTTTAAATCGAATCATTACCTGTGATGAAAAGTGGATCCTGTACGATAATCGGAAGCGCTCATCGCAATGGCTGAACCCTGCCGAACCAGCCAAACCATGCCCCAAGCGAAAATTGACTCCAAAAAAGTTACTTGTGAGCGTTTGGTGGACTAGTGCTGGTGTCGTTCACTACAGCTTTCTTAAATCTGGCCAGACGATTACGGCAGATGTCTATTGTCAGCAACTGCAAACCATGATGGAAAAGCTAGCTGCTAAACAACCGAGGCTGGTTAATCGCTCTAGGCCACTGCTGCTTCATGATAACGCTAGACCACACACTGCACAACAGACGGCTACCAAATTAGAGGAGCTTCAATTGGAATGTCTAAGACATCCACCGTACTCTCCGGAACTTGCCCCAACAGATTACCATTTTTTTCGAAATTTGGATAACTTCTTGCAAAGGAAAAAGTTCAACTCCGATGGGGCAGTCCAAACCGCCTTCAAAGATTTTATTGATTCCCGTCCGAATGGTTTTTTTAGTAAAGGGATCGATGAACTACTTATGAGATGGCAAAAGTGCATAGATAGCAATGGTACATACTTTGATTAAATAAATATATTATAATAAAAAAAAATCGGCTTTATGTTCCTCCCATACTAAACGCCAATTTCATATGTAAGGACCTAATATTCAATCACAAAGCTTTTTTCAGAATACATATATTCAACTGATTTTTCTGATATTAAACATGTTCCACTGTACTTCAAAATTCTAATATCCCTTTTGCTTTGTTACATCCCCTTCAAACACTAATATGAGGATTTTAGTACTAAGAATAGTAAGTAGTAAGAATAAATTAAGACTTAAAACCATATTTGACAGACCTAGAATTATTTCATTTCTATTATCTTAAAAACTGTAGAATTTAATAGTAACTATGTAAAATCTCAAAAATACATATTTTATGAAATATGTATGTAATCTTCTGTAACATGTAAATGGAATTTTAAATGAAAGAACTCACTCCCTTGATTAAAATATGAATTACGAACCAATTAGTTCCCCTTTGTCATTTTAAATGTTAGTACATATCAACTATTATGATTAATGTTTTATTTTCATATTTAACTGTAACTGGTTGCGGATACATATTTTATACGAACTGTATGTTTTTCCGAGAAGCGATTCTTGATATTTCGTTGAATTCTTATTCAACGTCATCAGGAGGATGACCTTTAACGCTTCTCGGAAAGCATACGGTTCGTATAAAATATCCGCAACCAGTTACAGTTAATATGTCTAACGACCGTAATAACAACCTTAACTGTTTTATTTTCAATTTAATCAAATAAGAAAGACGAAAGTAAGTTCATTAAAAAATTTTGTAATTTATCAAAAATGTAAGAATCAGAGAAAACACAAAAATTATATAAAGATAAAAATTTAGAAATCAAAAATAACTATACATATTTTGAAACATTGTGTGATTTAAATCTGCCGGATTCTGATGATGAAATAATGCTGCATATCAATAGATTTAATAAAGGTCAGAAGGTTAATAGGGCGTTAATCTACACTGATTACGCTAGTGACACAATGTGTGGAAATTTAATATCACGTTTGGCATTCACACAATCATTTATCTGTGATACACGGCCAAACAGAACCAGCGTGAGCAGTGCTCTTGACAGTGATATAACTGGTGGGAACTTTCCAATAGTGTTGTAAAATGATCTCATTGTTGGAAGAGAAAAATAAGGATGACATGACCTTTTGCAAAGGACAAATTAATAAAAATAATATGAAATATAAAACAAATCAAATTAATCATTGAGAAAGATATACAGAAATCTCTGCATCCAAAAAATAAAATATGTTTTTACAAAATTGATATTGCTTTTCTTCAGAATCCTAGTAGCAACCAAACATTTTTTATGTGATAGATTTTTTCTGTACATCTAGCTAACAAAGTCATCTAATTTGTTTAAAAATCTGGGAACTATAATTTAAAAATTGCAACATCATAATAAAAAATGTTTTCATTAAAAATTATATACAGCAGCGAGCACAGAAATGTGTCCTCCCTTTAAAAATGGATTAGTGCAGGTATAAATGAATTCGTACCCGTTATTTTTTCTACATGCATAGGGTCTCCCCAAACATTGAGATCGGTTTATTCATAACTTTCAACATGTTAACATCTTATATTTTTGTTATTTGTGAAGGATGGCAAAATTTAAGCAAATGAGTTAATTACAAAAGAATTCAATATTAACTTTAGTATCGCGAAAAGTGTAGCACGACAGATTGGTTGCAGTAAGACATCGATGCTTAATTTTATAAAAAATTTTAAAGATTCTGCATGTCTGCTGCGAAAAAAAGGTACCGGAAACAAAAATAAGACATTTTCCGCAGAAGATCGGCTATTGAAGCGATTCTGTTTACAAAATCGATTCAAAATGGCTGTAGATATAAGGACAGAAGTTATCCATGCTGGTGGTTTGCAAGTTAGTGTGCATACTATACGCCGAAGACTACGGGACAGCTGTTTCCGTACGAGGAGGCTATCAAAAAAGTCACTTTTGACTAAAAAAATGCATTCCCGTCGCTTAGAATGGGCCAAAAAGTACAAAAATTGAAGTGAGATCAAATGGCGACGTATTATTTTTTCTGACAAGAGCAAATTGAACCTTTTTAGTTCAGATGGTATCCAGTACGTGAGATGGAAGTCTGGAGAACATTTAAGCAAGGAGTGTCTCCAGCCATCAGTGAAATATTCTGCTGGACAAATGACAAATGAGTGGGAAAATTAGCCTTCATTGATGGAACTGTGAGTGCAGAAGTTTATAAAAAAAATTTAGAAGACTTTTTACTCCCATCGATAAAAATGCATTTTTCCCATATTTCTGAGTGCATTTTCCAAGATGACTCTGCGCCGTGCTATCGGGCGAAAACTGTAAGCATTATATTTTTCTTACAATATATTTCGTTATTAACATAAATAAAATTTAAAAATAAAACTAAATCATTAAATTATTTTTATATCAAAGAATTTATGAATAGCAATGGGATGATGACATTGGATTGGCCCGGAAACAGTCCATACCTGAATCTGTAGCATAAAAATGGCCATTGATAAAAATGTATTGAAGCCTTCGTCAAAGGAAAACCCCAAAAAAAGAATTTTAATGTGTGGTATGAGAAAATTTCAGACGATTATCTCCAAAAAAAAATACTGATAACTAATATTTTTCTTAGCTAATAGTAAAATAATATCAAAAATTTAACACTTAATTTTTTAAATTATAATTTAGTTGGTGAAAAAATTATTTTTGTATTAATTATTTTTTTTCCAATAAAGTAAAGGAAATATTTAAAACACCCTCTAAAGTATTTAAAGATCAGATAAAATATATATTTGGTTTTTTCCTATTTAAACATTGTTACTTTATAATTTGAAGTGAAAAGGGATCACAAAACTACAACAAAATCTGACATATTACAAGAAAACTGTTATTTTATCGGTGGACACATTTGTGCTCGCTACTGTATATTTTACGGGAAGTTACTACGGCTGCAGAAAATGGGTTATATATTTTTTAAAGAAAAATTAAGATATGATATGAATGAATAATGGTTATTTATTTTCATTTGGATATTAAAACATAAACAGTGAAGTTTGACATTTACAGTATACAGGTGTTTCATATTTATTAGTATTTTTTCTCCCAACATATTCGGCTTATTTTTTGTACAATGTTTAACTATCAAGTAAGAAATTTATATTGAATAATAAAAATTCATTTGCTTCAATACAAATCAAATAAAATGATTAAAACCTTTTAGAAATTTGGAAAATATTTTTTTTATATAGTTTTTGTCATTTTATTCAACTTGTAGATATTAAAAGAATTTTTTTTGTTATTCCATACAAGTTAACTGCAGTGATAGTCCAATAAACAAACATCCCAATTTCAATAGAACTGACAGATACAAACTATCAAGTATTTGGCACCCTGTTCTCACGACCTTAATTCAACCTTTGAGAGACGTCGCAGAAAAGTCTGCCGATGTAATCAGTACATATTGCACATTGGCGACCTCTATCGTAGAAGAAGTGAACACTCCACAACAAAGTGCATATAATTTACGCCCCCCGACACGGAAACTTTAATCAGAACGACCTGTACCTCCGCAGGTACAGGTCGTTTTCCTGATGACATTGAATACGACTTCAACGAAACGTCGAGAATTGTCTCTCGGAAAAACATACGGTTCGTATAAAATATCCGTAACCATTTACAGTTAAATATGTCTAATGACCGTAATAATAACCTTAACTCTTTAAAAAAAATGCTGAGTAAACAGATGTTAAATAAGAAACTGCATGCATGCAACTAATTTTTAAATAATAGTGGCAGTATTTATAGCGTATGAGGTTGATTATTGTCAAAAATATTATTGATCATGGATACATATTCATTTGTTTGTTAATTACGCATGCAAGAGTGAACTGTGTAAACAAACTCCTGGCAACGTTTATAGATGGCAGTGTGCCTCAATCACAATAATAAACTTTGTAAATAACATGTAAATAGGGCAGATCATTCAATGTTGAAGTAAAATACATAACATATTTATTACCACTTTGATACAAATAAACAGAGTTCAAGAACAAGACATTTGGCACATCTCAAAATAACTATGTACTTCTCATTTTTTTGTGTGTGTTCATAGTGTTAACTTTGTTAATTAATTTAAAAACCAAAGGATTTGGGTACACACATTGATTCGTTTTAACATCAGCCGGTTTTAATATCATTGTAATTTTGATAGGACGGGTGCACAAAGACTGTTATTGCAATAGTATTGAAATAGGTCAATCCTAAAATTAATCAAAGTGGTTTATACAAAGTTTGTTATTTTTATGAAGTTAATAACCAATTTATCTTAATCTATCATTTTCAAAATTTTCAGTTACATGTTCATATAAGTACACAAAATATACTTGTTTTATCAATATTTACCGATATGATCTTTTGAAATAAACATAATAAATTAATAGATAGGTAAATTTTGGGGATCTGGAATGAATTAAATCAATTTACTTTATTCCATATTGCGTTTGAGGATTAAGGTTCCACAGTATTTAAGAAAATTATGTATCCCAAAGTATTATCAAATAAAAAGTATAATTTATGGAGTGTTTGAGGAACAATCTTGTGTATTGCTTCTGTTAATTAAATAAATATATACATACATACTTATAGTATAATGTGTTGGAATTATGGGGAATTTCAATAAAGAATAAACGAGTACAAAATAAAAATTTATTGGGCTTAGGCATTGCAATCAAAACATGTCTTTTCTTAAATATCACACATTCTCACTACACTTCACCAGAGCATTAAAATACTTAACTATTCAGACAAACATAACAGATGGCAGGTACCTGTTGTTCATTGTTGTTATATAAATATATTATTTGCCATACAGCAACTAGCGCATTACTTAAAAAATTATAAATTGCATTTATTACACGATCAAATATATTGAGATAGAAGGCGGGGATTTTTATAACTTAAACAATTACATTATTCCGAATCGCTCGGAGAACTTAAGGTATCTGGACTGCTTTCTTTGCTGTCATCGTCTAAATCACTATCACCCTTTTCCCAATTGTCTTCCGCCGCTTGCGAAGCATTCCTTCCACTAGACATGGGACTTTTCTCATTGGACGAATCATTTGAGAAAATATCAACAGCCATTTTGATCGGTTCCTTGGATATGAGATCTTTTCTCGCTTCTTTAACTAGTTCTTTCAACGAGGACGTTAATAGCTTGTCCTGCTTCCGACATATTTTGAATTCTTCCTCGAGATTTTTCAATTCGGCATTGCTTTCATTTGATATTTTTTCTTTCGATGAAGGCTCATATCTAGGAAGAGAAAATAAATACATACGCATTTCAGTACAATCTAGTAATTTGATAGACCAACGATTTAATTTTAAAGCATTGGGCGTTCATATAAGCTGTGTCCATTTTTTCCAAATGAAGTGGAAAAGTGAGAGAACAAAAAAAATTATTACAACAAATAAGTGAATAATGAATGTATTTTTCTTTATTATTTACATCTTCTTGCCAACGTTCTACGAGTTTTTCAATGCCTCTGCGACAAAAACTATCTGGTCTTGACTCAAAGAATTCATATTTAAACGGAAGGATAGGTTGAAAGTGCTCATTTCTGCCTACTTGACTTTCCATTTTGAAGGCCCATAATTAAATAACACAAAACATATGATGTAAAAGCTAATACAATATCTTGTAGAGTGGATTATTTTCTTTTGAATTAAGTATTGTAACCTTTACCGTTTTGTTTTACTTTTGGCCCCCATTTAAAAAAAAACGGACACTTCTTATTTGGACACCAAAGAAAATGCAACAAAAACTAAAAAATAATTTGTTCTCCATTCTAAAGAGTAAAATATCAGCGAAATCGTAATAATCCTATATACTACTGCAAAAATATATTTTTGACTTTAGATAGATTTTAATATTTAATGTTAGTGGCGGTTCACAAATGGTGGCTATGGCAACTCGACGTATTCGGGTACTAGTCGCATACATCATATTTAATGGATCCATAATGGGTATCCAGTTTAATTATTTTAATCTGATAATTGGTCATCAATGGGCAATGATTGCAGATGCAGCCCTAGCTAGTTGGGTCATTCTGGTTCCACGTCTGACGATCATCAGTAGATAAAAAAAACATGCTGAGCAGCCCAGCCTTTAATAACCTCGAGCCTTTTCCGGTAAGGAATTTTGCCGATTCCACGATTTGGGATCCTCAAGGATGCTGCCATAAGTCTTGCGACTGCGCCAGAAACCTTAGTGCCTGTGCTTAATTTGATGGTGTTTCTATTACTCTGCCTCATGTATGTACATACATTGTGTTTCTTGGATCTGAATAAATTATTGACAATTCTTTCCCCATTATTTCCACACCTTTGTCACTTGCATTCGAATATTGAACCTCACCCCTAAAAGTTTATTTTTACAAGTTATAAAAGTCATTCAAATTCATTTTGTTAACTTAACAGAACAACTGAGAGGTATAAAAGCAAAGGCAGCAATATCTCACGGAGGTGTTTCTGAGATAAATACAAAAAACCTGTCACTACTCGAGGACATTTCTCTGGAATCTATGAAACCTACATCTTACTGGAAATTAGTTTTTGAAAACAATTATCACCTTACACGAATATAAAAAACATTAAACTTTTAAATATGGTTTTAAACAGTGTTTGCTACCAAATAGTGGACATTACATAATTGGAAGGTGCTGTCTTTGCTATGATGTTTCAGTCTAAAATCTACTATCACTATACATAGTATGAAGCGGCCATTTTGTCACATGACACATCCTTGGGGGTTGATTGTTTGAAGCGGATATTTCTGCTTTTTCTTTTAATAGTGATTTGGAAATATGATTTTGGAAGGGATACAGCTTTACTTCTTATAAAATCTCAAATTCAGTATATTCTAAATTAGTAATCCTCGGTGACTACATTCACACATATTTTTTTGTCTTTGCTTTTATACCCCTCAATTGTACTTAATCCAAGAATGAAATAAACATTCCTCAGTCCAAACAAAAATTCTGTATGAACAATACTGCTGTCAGACATTGAAACTCAAAATTCAGTGTTCCTTTGTGTGTGTATTTATGGCATATCCATTGCTAGGTCTGTGCAGGGTAAAAAAATTTCTAAACAAATACAGTAAAACCTCGTTGTTGCGAAATCCAAGGGACCGAAAAATAAAATTTCGTTATAAAAAATTCCCATATATAACGAAAAAAAAATTTCCTAGTATGTATATTTCGCATCATAGAAAAAAAAGTACCGGCCTTAAAAAAGGTCGCAAATGGTTTTGAATGAGACCCCATTGTCAATTCCCCCACTCATACAGATGCTAACATAATAAGGCATTCAGCAAACAAAGAAAGTTATTTAAAACTAATAATGTCCCTGAGGAATCTGATACTTTTAAAATGAGTAGTCACATCAATTTCGTACTTTGCCGCAACTTCTTGTGTGCGGTAAAATATGGGTCTCTTAAAAACATAATTTATTTTCCCTTATTTAGTTTTGTATTTATTTTAACTCCACTATTTGACTCAAAATATGTACGTATCTCGCATAATTTGAATCGACGCAATAACGCATGTTAGTGAAAAAATGCCGCGAAATCCCCGCGCCGGTAGTTCTGGTTCTGGCCTTCGAAAATGACATACGTACGTAAATAATCCAATCAATGTAAATGTTCAGTTATAACCTAAGGAGCGATGAATAATAGTGAAAACGAAAAAAGATTTTTTCTAATAATATTGCGTAATAAATGATTGTAGAGGCATTCAAAGCGGCCGACTCGAACTCCGCAGGCGACAGTTGCGGTGCAGTTGCGCCCCGCTGACAGCGCGGGCGGCGGCGAGGTTTTCGCTGTTTAGTTTATCCCTATGTTAGCTCAAGAAACAATGCGCAATATTATTATTTTGTTTTAACAAACCTTTTTTCATTATAAATAATAAAAGAATTTTACCTTCCATTAAAATTCCTATTTTGTTTCCCTCGACGCCTGGAATCCATTATGAGAGAACAGCCTGCTGTTTCGGCACTTATTCACGCGTTCCTACCCCCCTCTGATTCCCTGTTTGCGACAATTTACTCCCGCTGGTATCCCTGTTTCCGGTTGCGTCGCGCAACGGTTTTTCTTTCATATGACTCATAATGCACCAGGTAGGGATTACCTGGATTCCAGGCGTCGAGGGAAACAAAATAGGAATTTTAATGGAAGGTAAAATTCTTTTATTTTGTGTTCCGTCTCGACGCCTGGAATCCATTATGAGAGATCTGTTTGTTATCACCTGGTGACCTAGTGGTTCGACGTTATATGTGACTGCCTATATTGGCGTAAAGAGAGGCGCTAATGAGCTCTGGGGGCATTGTTGCTTGGGCTTATCTACTATCTCTCTTTGGTAGAATTTTCGGAAGGTGATTTCACTCTGCCAGTTTCCCCTTGACAAGATCTCCTCTATCGGGTAGTTTTCCAGCCAATTCAACGAAGCCACAGCAGAACGAACACTTCCTGGCGTTGCTTCCACTCCAGCCTCTCTTAGGATTGACTTGATCCAACCACCTATCATTGTCCGTGAAGCTGGCTTTACTTCACCTGCCGTCGTCACAAATAGTTCTTTCATGTCCGGCTTTCGTCTCGGCTGTGAGAGTGAGACCAGCTTTCGGATCCAAAACAAGGGGTTGATGTTCCTTTCATCCGATGCGCTCAACCTCCATCCCGATTGTTTGTGTCTTGCCGTGTCAGTCTTCGCTCCAAAGGCTGGCCATAGCGTGATGGAGTCTCCTTTGTCGATCAATCGGTCCGGGGTGACTCTGAGAAGTGTCAGATCTTGGACTCTTCGCCCAGATGCCATGATGAGTAGTATGGCCGTCCTCCTTGACACGTCATACAGGCCGTTCCTTGGCGGGTTTTCACGTAGCCACTCCACCACTACTCGGGGGTTCCAGATCGGGGGTCTCTCAGTGCATCCACCAGAAACCGAGATGGCTTTAAGGACGTGCCTGACGAGGAAGTTCGAGCTAATCTTATCTGCATCAAGAGCTGGGCCACAGAAGGATACGATTGCCGATTTGTGGACCAATATTGTTCGAGGGGCTAGCCCTTCGTGGATGAACAGGTTGGCCAGATATCTTGCCACTGTTGCAGGGGGAGGGTTATGAGGTTGGACAGAATGCGTGGTACACCATCGCTGCCACCTATCCCAGGCCGGCTTGTAGGTGTTCAGCGTTGAGCCTCTCCAGCCAGATCTGAACAGCTGCTGTTCCTCCTGGCTCCAATCCGCTATAGCCTGTTCCCACCCACTGCTATTCTCCAAACTTCCAGTTGGAGGTCCGACACCCTCGGTGGGGGAAACCCTGTCGACGTATCGATCAGGACGCTCTTCAGATCTCTTACGCTTATTGGCCCTCCCTTTGCTCGTTGTTTGAGATCGGCCCTCCAGAATGTCTTCTCCCATCTTGGCACAACTAGGAGAAAGGTGCCTCTTGCCAGGTTCAAGTGCGCCAGTACTCTTGGGACGAGATTCGGCGGCGGAAATACCCAGGCCAGCTCGTAATCCCAATGCTGACTGAATGCGTTGAGATAGGAGGCCGAGCAATCGGTTGAGTCTAGCGACACGTAGTTTGGCACCACATGGGCGGTGGCCGATGCGAAGAGGTCGATCTGAGGACGTCCCCATATTCGGAATATTTCCTCTGTCGCTGGTTCCAGGAGGTGCCATTCCGGGAGTGGTGTCCCCCGAGAGAGTCGGTCCGCAATCCCGTTGTATCTCCCTGGAATGTACTGCGCTGTCAGAGATATTTCCTGCTGGTCGATAAACTCTAGGAGGTCTCGAGTTATCTTCAGAAGGCCCAATGATCTTGTCCCCCCCTCCTTGTTGATGTAAGCCACTACTGTCTTGTTGTCTGTCTGCAGTAGGGTCTTCGTTCCTCTTAGCAGGTAAGCGTGATCCCTGATCACTGCGTAAACAGCGAAGGCTTCTTTCTGGTTGGAATGCCACCGCATCTGCTCTGGGGACCACTGGCCTGATATCGTCTTGTCGTCCACCTGGCCGCCCCAACCTGCGTCCGCTGCGTCTGTAGTCAGGAAGTGGGAGAAGGGGGCTTCGTGTATTGGGCAGGACTCCCCTACGGCCTCCAACCACCACTCTAGGTCTTGCCGAACCGCGGCAGGAAGCTCCACTTGTCTGGATGGCTCGTGCCTCTGCAGCTGGCGGCTGAATCTCTGCAGTCTTCGGCAATGCAAACGACCCCGAGGGGTGGCGAAGTTTGCGAAGTTGAGTCTCCCCAAGAGGCCTAGAACCTGCTTGGGGGAGCAACTGCCGGCCTCGATCGGGCGGCGCAGTACTTGGCGAAGGCCAGAGCACTTGCGGTCCGAGAGGGATTTCTGGTTGGCTTCCCAAGAGGCCTAGAACCTGCTTGGGGGAGCAACTGCCGGCCTCGATCGGGCGGCGCAGTACTTGGCGAAGGCCAGAGCACTTGCGGTCCGAGAGGGATTTCTGGTTGGCTTCGGTGTCCCAAGTTATGCCCAGAAACTCCAGCTTTTGGGTAGGTATAAGGACACACTTGTCGCGGTTGATGCACCAACCCAGATGCTGGAACAGATTGACCGTCTCTACTGCCTGGGTCGCTAGCAGGTCCCTTGACTGATTGGCCAGAAGGAAGTCGTCCAGGTAGACTACGGTCCTTATTCCTCTCTTCCGCAAGAGTCCCGCTAGCCAGTTTGACAGCGTTGCGAACACTCTCGGGGCTGATGACAGGCCAAAGGGCAGGCAGGTCATCTGGAGAAGTTCCCCTTGGTAGTACAGTCTCAGGAACTTTCGGTGCGATTCCGCTATTGGTAGGTGAAAGTATGCCTGGGTTAGGTCGATTTTCACCAACCAATCTTTGGGCTGGAGGAAGTCTGGGACCCGAAGGTGGTTGAACAGCTTGAAGGGTTTCGCCTCCACAAAGGCATTCAACGCCTTCAGGTTGAATATCGGCCTTAGGGAGTTGTCCGACTTCGGAGTTAGAAACAGATTTGAGATGAAGCTCGGAGAATGATCTGCTCTTTCCAGCACGCCTGAATGTGACTCGACATGTCTCGAGACTCCTTCGTGCTGAAGCTGCTCAACAGCTGCCTGGTGGGGAAGACTAACGGAGGTTTGGCCACAAAGGGGATTCTCGCGCCCTTGAGGATTCTCAGCACTATAGGTGGTGCCCCGAACTCCTTCCACGTGCTTTGGAACCTCCTCAAGCGTCCTCCCCAGAACTGGTTGTTCAGCCTCGCGTCATCTTCTACCTCTGCGGCTACGGTCACCAGCGGGTTTTCGGCCGTGGTCTGCCTTCCGGTTAGGTCTCCTGTTCGGGTTCCCTGAGCCTCGCTCCCTGTGCCTCGGCTCCGGCAGAAAGGGCTTACGGGACTGGAGGTATCCCTGGTTCGGAGCTCGACGAGAAGTTGTCGGCTGGGGCTGAGATGTTGACGGTTGGGCCAGGTTTCGAGTTGCGGGCGAGACCATCACCTTCTCCTGGCCCCCCGTTCTTTAGGATATACGCCGATAGCTCTCCCTATTGAACAAGTATCCCGAGCTTGGAGGGATTTTGGCCGCACCTTCTCGCACGAAAGGGTCTTTGAAGCCCTCCAATATGGCCTTTCGCCGGTTCAGTATACACTCTGCCCGTCTGCCGCACACAATCTGCAGGATGTCGTCCGAAACCTTATTGTACGGAGCATCGCTGGTGAACATCGACTGAATCCGCTCGAAGAGATCCAATTCACCAGCAATTGCATCCCGTATCTCAGGGTCTCTCTCTGGGCGAGCAAGGCGTTTGAAAGCGCGGCGAGCGATCTTTCCAGCAAGCCAGTATAGGTCGGCGCGTTATCGATCCTTATCAAGTCGTCGTTCACCGACAATTCCACAATTGTGGGAGTCGCCGCGTAGGTTCTCTGCGTTTCCGCATAGCGGACGCCTGACCACTCGTCGGAATCGAAGTGTTGCAACTTCGAGGTCTGTTAGA
>JADDOH010004467.1:0-71149 GCA_016648135.1 Agrypnia vestita
AGTAATGAACCTCCGCTTCTCGATATTAATATTGCTAAACCATGTTCTCCGATCGGTGCACAGTCTATTGATGTTCAATATATCAATGAAAAGGATGTGGCCGACACTATTAAAAATCTAAGTAATACCCATTCTCTTGGGCCAGATCTCATTCCAACATTCTTCTTAAAAGGCTGTGTGGAACTGATAAAAAAACCGCTATGTTTTTTGTTTAATCTTTCTGTAAATACAGGGGTCTTCCCGGAAACATGGAAGACGTCAAAAGTTACTCCCATACACAAGAGTGGTTCTAAGTTATCCGTAGAAATTTATAGACCTGTAGCTGTTCTCTCTGCACCAGCTAAGGTATTTGAAATTATAATAAGTAAAACCGTCGCTTCCCGAGTAGAGCCGTTTATAATTGATGAACAACATGGATTCAGGAAGGGCCGCTCGGTTGAGACCAATCTGATGATTTTCACACATTATGTCACGGAAGCTCTGGACGCGGGACATCAGGTAGACTGTTCATATAATGACTTCGCCAAAGCCTTTGATACAGTCAACCATGATGTCTTATTGAAAAGGTTGTATGAGATTGGTTTCTCGGATGGTATGCTAAAATTTATGGCGAGCTACCTCCAAAATAGGAACCAATACATCTCCTACGGTCTATTCGCGTCAGAGTGCTTCTATACCTTCTCGGGTGTCCCGCAAGGATCTAACCTGGGTCCATTGTTGTTCTCGATTTTTATCAATAATATAACAAATGTAATTTTAAACTCGCGCTTTCTGTTATTTGCGGATGACTTAAAGCTTTTCTTAAAGGTGTCAACTTTGGACGATTTTCATCTTCTCCAAACAGATATATCAAATATATGTGAATGGGGAAGACGAAATAAACTTTTGTTTAATGTTTCCAAGTGTTCGGTTACATCCTTCACTAGGGCCCAAAAAACTCTTTTTTTTCGCTACAAAATGAACGACCAAAATCTGACAAGAACATCGAATGTTAAAGATCTAGGTGTTAAATTTGTAAGCAGCCTGACATTTCACGATCACATAGAGACGATCAGTGGTAATGCTCTGAGAATGTTAGGATTTGTTCTGCGTACTGCCAGGGTTTTCGAGAATACCCGCGTACTGAGAACTCTTTACAACTCCTTGGTGCGGAGTAGACTCGAGAGTGGCTCGATGATCTGGGGGCCACATGAGAGCAAGTACTCTCTTATGGTGGAGAAAGTCCAAAAGAAGTTTCTGAGATATCTCTACATGAGAGAGTACGGGCCTTATCCTTGGCTTTACCCAACCGAGTTTCTCCAGGGTATGCTTGGCTACAATAGTTTAGAGACTAGAAGGAATGTGTATTTGATTACACATTTTTATCGATTGTTGCGCGGTATGATCGACAATACTGAAATTATGCAGAGCATTGGTTTGTATGTTCCTGATAATTACCTTAGGCATCGTCAGCATAGTTTGTTTCACATTCCAATATACAGGACCAACCTGCCGATGGTTATGCCTGTTGGAAAAGCTACAGCTATGCTGAACAAGATCGCTATGGATATTGATATATTCCATGTGTCTGAGGGGGTTTTCCGAAGCAGGATTCTCCTACACCTTTGACCAGATTATACAGGTCACTTCTAATTGTTTAATAATTGTTTAATAATAAATTAGTATTTTAATACACAATATGTATATGTGTGTGTATGTATGTATGTATATGTATATGTGTATGTATGTATACATATGTGTTTATGTATATGTGTATGTATATGTGTATATGTATATTTTTAGAAGTAAGTTAATAATATGTATGCATTGAACATAATGTTTGTAATGTACATATTATGTAATAAATAAAAATTGAAATTGAAAAATTGAAATTGAACTTGAAATTGAAATTGAAATTGAAATATTTTTTCGGAAACTTATTTAAAGCTATTTTATTTTAGTTATTAAGTTATGTATATATATATTATGACGAAAAGTTTTTACCTGCACCGTAAATAAATAATAATCAATGGCAATAGATTGTGAGATAATGTACCCCGATGTTGCAATACAAGTAGTTTTATTTTCGTAATGGTATACTCCGCTCACCGCGTCTAACGATACGTCACTTCAACCCGTCGGCATTCCGGATGCTACAAGTGTGAAGCGAATACGCTTGAGGGCTTCCGTATAGGGTAAGGATTGCGAATAATATTTTAATTAACCTGATGTAACACAAACCGTCTCTTTCAAGTTGTATTTGTATGAGGACTAATAACTTATTTTTGTTCAATCAAAATAAAGGCCCTTCCGTGGCTATGCGAGTGCGGAGGATAGCTGGGATCCATGTCAAGATAACCGATGACGTGGTTTCCAACCCGCAGCCAGGATGAGGAGAGCTCTGGAATCATCGCCTTTGGAGCGATGTCATCCGGCCTATGGGATAACACATCTCCGACGAGCAGAGATGGGAGCTGAGGCCGTGTGCAATCTTCAAGTGATCAAGATGTCCGGCTACACGGAATCTTCGTATTTTTAGTACTCCATACTGATATAAAAGCTTATTAAGCAAAGAAGTGAATTTTTAATAAAGGATCTATATGGTGGTCAACTCAGTTAACCAAGTTTAATATAAACATTAAAAGACATAGTTCCTCAGTTCATTCCTCAGTCAACTTAGTTCATCAAGTTTAATATAAACATTAAAAGAGATAGTTCCTGTGTTTAAAAACAAAAAATTATAAATTTACCATTCAGCATAAACTTAATCCAATCATTGCGCGATAGTAAATATTTATTTAATTGAGGGTAGAATATAAAAATGGTTCTACAAGAGACATGAAATCCTTGATGAAATTTAGTATGCGTCCCTCGAGTGATGCAGATAGCAAGCCGTTTTAGATAAACTTAAAATCATTGTATTTCAAAAAAAAATGTATTTTTAAAACTGACTGGCAAAGAGTTGATTTATATTTTTAATTAATGGATCCATAGCAACACACAATCGTTTTTATATTATGTCGCTGAGGTTTGAATCCACGCTTACGTAAACAGAAGTTCCAGGCCCACCACCCAAAAAGGGACCTTTTAGATCCATGAATAACCACTGAGCAGCCGGCGGAAACGAAAAGAGCTCGTTATAATATATATATATATTATAATCTAGAACTTATATATAATATATATATAGCCTATTGTTTGGAGACTTTCATGTCAACCCGCGACCAATACGGCTAGTCCGTAACGTTTGAGGCCTTTTAGCCTTGACAATGGCCCGTGATACCGGTGTCGAAGCGTCGGCTGGTCTTCTCACGGATGCTAACCATTTACAGAAACGGGAGGAATCCAGAAATTTCCTTTTGTTCTATAATAATATATAGATTATATATATATTTATATATATATATAATTGGTGGACGTAGCAACCTCTGTTCGTCACACCTCTTCGCGAAACCTCTAAAGAAATGAATTTATCGATCCCCGCACCAACTATCTGCACCAAAAATTGATTTCTAACCGCGTAGGTACCGCAAATACTCTATGGAACAAAATAATGTCTTTGGTCTACTGCAGATAGTTTCACAGCGGTCGCGAACGGCGGGGACGATATTACAAAATGGCGCATTCGGAATCTGACACTTCAGCACGCAAGATGTGAACCTTTCTGTGAACCCTCGTGTTAATAGGTAAGCTCATTCCGAGAGACGCAATTTGAAGTGGCATAAAGATAACATGTGAAATTACATGATTGGTTGTTAATAATGTCTTTCGTCTTAATAGAGAGTTTTTCCACGGGAGCGCTTCGCGCCATGGCCAGGTGACGCAGCATGGAGTGAAAGGTGAATCCATTGCAACGCCTGGGGGGCAGCTGCAGAGGTGATTTTCCGGTAATCATCTGCATCGGCAGCCCAAAGCCTCGGGGCGGGGTTGTTCTCTGGACCCATAAGGGAGCAATCCTGCTTCAGATGCGAGGCCAGCAAAATAAAGACCACGACTTGCCTGGTATTCCAATTCTCTCTAATAATCAATTTCACATCACGCCTGGAGCGAGCTGCGTGTTATCTGACTCCGTAAATACAAGAACATGTGCATCAGGTCGAGCTGTTTTAAAAAAAAAAAGAACATTGCTAAGCACGTGCGGAAGCGGTGTTTGTTCCAGACTATTGTAGCTTCATTGTTCTAAATGTGATATAAAAATTTTGCCCAGATGTTCATTAATCTGCAGAATGTGATTACCACGCACCGACACCGCGCTGCGTCACCGCCAGTAGTATAAAAGTATTTAGTTCCACTGTCTTTTCCATCCTTGTATGACGCGGCCGCTAGCGCTGATGTCGAGGCGTGGTAAATTAAAACTTCACCTCAATTTATTGTAAAAAAAGGGTTTCAATGTGCAAAATTCCCAAAAATACTTCATAAAAAATTGTCACCTTCTGTGGCATTATTAATTTCTGTTTAAAATTCATTTGAATAAATTCCCCTTCATCTAAATAATGTTTCGTTGTATTACCCTAGTCATTGAACTGTTGCAACTTAAAATAAGTTAAAGTGAGAGACAGCTGAAGTGCAGCGTACACGACACCGGAAGTACCCTGAGTTTGAATTGTAGAAGTAAGGTGAGTCCGATTCTTCTCCGACTGAGCAAAACTGGTGGCGACGAGGAGTTCTGTTGTGAGCAACAGAACTTCACGTGCATATATCTATATATATATATATATATATAGAATGTATATTAATATATATATATATATATCTATATATAATATATATATTATATTATATTCTATAATATATATATATATACTCATACTTATATATAAATATATATAGATATATCTATATCTATATATCTAATATATTGTTACTATAAATATATATATTTATACTATATATAACATATATATATAATATATGTGTATATATAATTTCAATCAGACCAAGGGTAAGAAAGCTATCGATGTTGTAGAAACATAAGCGATCATTTTCATTTAGTAATAATAAAAACAAAAGACAGAAATATCCCTAATGTTTCGAAATTATCGTGACAAACTTTGTGGAAGTTCATTTTAATATACATTTTTTAAAATACAACCTTGTTTACTTCCCACTATAAGACTTTAATTAAAAAGTTTTAATTAAAACGTTTTCAGTACTTACTGCACAATCTTCAGTAATAAACTAACTAAATTAAGACCAATGACTACGTGGGAGTGGAGTGGTAGGGAGGGGTAGGTTTGCAGGGCGGGGCCAATATGGACAAGAGGGGGGATGTAATATAGGATGTTGAGTGTATTACTATTATTAAGATTAATTTCTAAATTTTCTTAAATGTCTAACTCCCTTCCTTTTCTACATATATGGAGTACCTTTATGTTGTCATTGGTGAATCGATGACCTTCTGATCTTGCATGATCAGCAATCTCCGAGTTTATGCTGAAGTTCTTTATTCCCTTTAGGTGTTCGTTTATTCGTGTGTGTATTTTTCTCCCAGTTTGCCCAATATAAGATGATTCGCAGTTCTCACTATTAAAGAAAAATCTTGATAATAAACTTTAAAAAATCAATGTTTCAAAAAACCCAGTGCTAAACAACCTGAAATAAACAAAGAAAGTGATATAAAATTCAATAATCTTGTTATTAATCTAACAGAAGAGCAAATCGATTAAAAATATATAAATTTACTCGAAAAAGGTTTCAAATTCAACATTAATCCACTATATCGTAAAGACAACCTAAAAAAATTAATTATTGACCTTGAAATTGCTACAGATGACTTAAGCAAACATAAGTGCGCGAAATATATACAAAAATATATGGAATATAAACGGAAAAAATATAAGGAATATACGGAAAAAGCGCCAAAAAACAATGATCAGAATATAATAAAAGAGTTTTCTAAGATAATAAAAAATAAAAATCTAATATGTACCAGAGCCGACAAAAGGCAATAGCATAGTTATTCTCTATGAAAACGAATACATTAGCAAAATTGGAAACATCATTAGCGATACATCAACATTTGTCAAATTTCCGGAAAACCCCACAGAAAAATACCAAAAAGAAATCAAGGATACTTAGAAGAAATGCAACTCAATCGACAACAGAACGGCAGGTGTACTCAAAATAATGAATCCAAAATCCCCACAACTGTACGGACTTACCAAGATACACAAAAAAGATAACCCCTTTAGACCAGTTGTATCGTACGTTGATGCTCCCTGTTATCTTCTTTCAAAATATGCGAGCGATATTTTCTTTAAAACTACAGCGAATAGTGTCATAAATTCTATAGATTTTTGTAAAAAATTAGAAAACAAATCAATATCGGACAACACTCATATCTAGTGTCTTTTGACATAAAAAGCTTCTTAACTGATATCCCTGTAGAAGAATCTCTTGAATATCTAAAAAATATGCTAGAAGACAAATGCAGCGATGAAACCCGAAGACAAGTTATATTCACCATCATTAAGGGGTGACGTGTAGTCAGGATTTTTAAAAAATCGAAATTTTTTTTTTGTATTTTCTTAAAGCAAAATGTTTCAAAAATATTGTGTGAAAATATCAACTCGATCCGGTTATTAGTTTTAAAGATATCCAACGATAACTGTAGGACCCTCTGCTGCCGCCCGTACTGACACGCGGACGGTACTAGAGCCGGCCGGGCTAACAAACGGGGCGACTGCTACGGAACGCGGTTTTTACCTGATTATTTCTAAGAATAATGTATGAAATTTCTTTTATACTTCTACTTTTAGACATAAGACCCTTTAGTCTAACTGAGATTTGATTTAGTGTTAGTACTTCAGTGGCAGTGAAACCCAACATTGATAGGTAGTTGTGCGTGTATTATAATCATTTTCAAAAATTTATAATGAGACGTCATGAAAGTATGCAAGGAATATTAATGATTGCCAATGCATAGAATTAAATTATGGACCTAATGCATACCGGTATGCTGAAAAACTCGATATAGAGCGCATAAAGATTGCTGACCAACGTGCAAGTCAGGTCACTCGAGAAGGCAAAATGAGACGTAGATAAAAGAAAATCTTAGAGGCTTACACATCGGCAGATGATGTATTATATGTACCAGAAATAGACGACTTTACGTAAGTAATTTTTTAAATTGTATTTGTATTAATTATTTATGCATAAAACTTTAAACGCGTTTTTCTCGAAATAACGTTTTCAAAAGCAGTGTCCACGATATTTTAAAAACTACTCGACAGATTTAAATGAAATTTAAAGATCATATTTTAGGCATTAAAAACTTGTGCTTAATCGAAGGATTTTTTTTTACTTAAACTTTTTTTTTTATAAATAATAAATGAGTGATTTTTTCCCTTAAAATTCATAATTAAGCTTTCAAAGACCGCCATTTTTCTAAATTTGAAAAAAAAGCTTCGATTAAGCACAAGATAAACTATTAAACTACTAATTTATTTTTGTTTCATTAAATTTAGATAAACCACTAAGAAGCACTGATAGACACCGCGAGGCACTACATGCAAAACATGGGTCAAGAATCGAGATTCTCTCGTGGTCCAGTATTAATAATTTTATTTGAAATTTTCGATATAGTTACATAAAATATAGTGTAAAACGTTGGTATTATGTATTGAATCAAAACATTGAACAACCGTTCAAAAAAAAATTTTGAAAATGTCTATTTTTTTGCGCCTCTGACTACACGTAACCCCTTAAAGTGTGCATCAAACAAAGCTCCTTCTGTTTCCTAGGCGAATTTTACAAGCAAATCAATGGGAAATCCTCTATCTCCTCTATTAGCAGATATATTTATGGACAATTTTGAACAAAACACACACCCAGAAACACATAAGATGGTACGTTTAACTCTATGATTCACAGATTAATTTCTATACCACTATTACCAGAGGACTATAATACAGAATTAAAAATAATTTTAAAAATAGCAACCAACAATGGATACAAAGAAGAAACAATTAAAAATAAAATCACAAAGTCACAAGTAGATATATGTTTATTACAAACCAAAACAAGACACAAACACAGAAAAACCATGGAGAAGAATTCTATACATAAGAAAACTAACCAAAGACCTACTCAATTTATGCAAAGACAAAACATTCAAACCAGCCTTTTACACCGACAATAGCATCAGAAAATATATAATGAATAATAAGACTAAAATAGATCCACTAGGGAATAGTGGAGTGTACAAAACTAATTGTGAGAACTGCGAATCATCTTATATTGGGCAAACTGGGAGAAAAGTACACACACGAATAAACGAATACCTTAAGGGAATAAAGAAATTCAGCATAAACTCGGAGATGGCTGACCATGCAAGGTCAGAAGGTCATCGATTCACCCATGACAACATAGAGGTACTCCATATATGCAGAAAAGGAAGGAAGTTAGACATTTTAGAAAATTTAGAAATTAATTTTAATAATAGTAATACACTCTATATTACATCCCCCCTCTTGTCCATATTGGCCCCGCCCCGCAAACCTACCCCTCCCCATCACTCCACTCCCACGTAGTCATGAGTCTTAATTTAGTTAGTTTATTACTGAAGATGGTGCAGTAAGCACCGAAAACGTTTTAATTAAAACTTTTTAATTTAAGTCTTATAGTGCGAAGTAAACAACTTTGTATTTTTTTTTTAAATATAGAAATATCCCGTCAATAACGTCGAGAAATTAATAATAGGTATTACGCATTTAAATTGATCAAAATAAATAAACAAACGAATCGTTTTACTGTTCGAAATTAATGTAAAATGTTAATACAACTAAATTATACGGCAGGATAATATGAAATCCAATCAGTAAACCTGTACTTTAAAATTCAATCTGATTGGAAACATTGATGTTAGGCAGTAGATTTATAGTGATGCGATGGTACCATTTTTACTGCTTGCGTGGAATAGAAAAGGTATGGGGATGAACTTTCCAGGTAGCATTATGCGCTGCATCGCTTCATAGTAAAAGCACAATGCATACAAATGTCTCCCTTGGGAGTTTTTTCTTTTCTGGATAAAATGGCGGCTGCCGGAATACCAAGAGATATATTACACCCTCAATACAATCGCTGAACAAAGTTTGTAACAAAAGTTTCAATTCTCTTCCTAATTAATTTAAAATTAAAAATTTTGTTTGGTAATAATTTTTAAACTCACCGATACCAAGCGCAAGGTATAGTTCAAATGATTTTTCCCAAAATGTATGATTACTATCAATATTACTAACAAAGTAGATGAATTAATGCGAATACAGAAAAAAAAACCTATCGAAAAATTGTTTTGTACTCGTAATCTTATATTTCTTCAATAACAGCAAAATAACTTTGGGGTAACATTATTTATATATAAAAAGAAAACACTGCATAAAACTAATATTTAATGAATAATTAACACCTTTCGTGGTCCCTGGTCCCTTCATCAAGATACATAGTATATTATTAATATAATCTAAAATGGTTAGCATAGCGAAATTGGTATCGCAGTTCCCCGATATGGAAAAAAATCGAGTTAGTAACAAGTTAGTAACTGAATATTTTTTCGGTGATAATCAATTTTTTCTGCACACCTTTTTTTTTATTTATTATATATGTCACACCGAACTATGTTTTAAAATGAAAACTTTACAGGAAAATGTATTTTCATTAAAAAGATAATACAAATATTTAAAATGTTTTACAGATGAAAAACTTTTGCATAGAAATTCAACAGACAATTAAAAATAAATATTTGCAATAAATACAAGCAAAATTCATGTAAAAAATTAAACATAAATTTATAAAGAAATTTTTTTTATAGAAATGCAAACTAAAACAAATTTGCAAAAAATTAAATTGTATTTTAATAATAGTTTTTTTTACTTTATAAAAAAAATAGTACGAAATCTTCATTCTGGTTACCGTATTCAGTTACGTATTCTCCAATGTAATGGGCCTTAGTTACATTTTCCGATCCGTGTCTGTACAACGGATTGCCGGAAGAAAAATTTAAACCATTACTGACGAAATTGAAAATCGCAACATGATTTTTATACTAAGATATATTTAGAATCTTTATGTAACAGTTTATTGGCGGATTCATAAAAGCTCTTAAATCTTCTTCTTCTTCTCCTTCATCAGCCTTCGTCTTTCCACAGCTGGATAGAGGCCTCTTCCTTAATTTTCCATTCTTCCCTGTTGTTGGCTAATTGTAGCCATTTCTTTCCCTCCAAAGCGACAATATCATCGGCCCATCTCTTTTGAGGTATTACGATTCCTCTTTTATTTTCCCAAGGTCTCCATTTCAGAAATCTGAGAGGCCATCTTGTAGTATCCTGTCTTGCAACGTATCCTGCCCATTGCCATTTTAGCTTCGCTACACGATCCATGATATCCATTACTCTAGTTCAGCGCCTAATTTCGTCGTTTCTAATTCTATCTCTTAGGCTTACTCCAAGCATGGATCTCTCCATGGATCGTTGCGTGCATTTGAGATTTTCTACACTTTTCTTTGTAAGGGCCATTGTCTCCAATCCATACGTCATCACTGACAGTATTCACGATTCAAAGACTTTTCTTTTTAGGCTAATTGGGATCTCTTTGTAATCGAAGATATGTTTGAGTTTGCCAAAAGCAGCCCAGCTCATTCCTATACGTCTCTTAAATATGTATATATCATATCCGATTTACTTACCTCGTGTACTCGTATACACAAGCAAACAAAAGTCATATATTAAAAATCATACACCCAATGAAACGAGTGGGTTCTTGTGTGTATAGTCTGTAAAATATTATATCACATGGTCCACGGACTAGGGCACAAGTTGAAATAATCTCACAAATATGTGTGTGTTGAGATTTTAATCGGGAGTTAAACTCAGAGATCAGTTCGAGAATGGTCGATACAATGTTAGGTTTGACAGAGAGACTCAACACAAACGTATCCGTGAACCACAAATACCAAAAACTATTTATTCAGAACAACTAGATAACAGAAGGTATTCAATTACAAGCATTTATTCTAACTATTTCCAAGGAAATTCAAATTCACTCAACTTATGGATGGAATATAAACTTCTGATTTGTGTTTTCTGGGGTAATATAACGTGTTTTTACGACTTTTCTGGTCAACGTTACGGCTCTCACCGTATTCCATTGTATGGTCCATCATCAGGGTCGATGTGTTAATCAACACATCAAGCATGATAAAAGACCCTGAAATGGGATCCGAAATTTCAACCAGAAAAATTTCGACCAAAAACACGGGATATTACCCCAAAAAACACAAACCAGAAGATTCCGAATGAAATTCATGAAAACGCTTTTTTCTTCATTATTCTAAATAATTTATTTTATTTATAAAATTATCTTTATTTCATTTTGTACAAGGCTTTCCATCATAATTGAATCTGATAAAAATAAATATGACGTACCGCCCAGACCTTACGTTATTACCGCTAGTAAAAGAGAATATAAATCCTGGATGCACGTGCAACCTTAACAGGAGCTGTAACAGTCCTGTACGAGTTGCAGCCACTGATATACCACGGCTATTTATACCCTTCCCGTTTTTATTTCAGTCGTATAAACTTAGCGCCTCTGATATGAGTTTATTTAGCTTCCAAGACAGCGCGGAAAATTCATCCCCGCTTCGTTCTAAGACCGCCCCACGTGGCACGGTGGCAGCGGCACAATAACGCTCATTTAAGGAACGACGGAAAAGAACGAGCGCTAACTTGTCCGAGACGTACAACACGACTTCCAACGAATTAATAGCGACAGGGAGAAAGTGTGGCAGGAAAGAAATGGCACGACATGTTTACTATAATCATATTAGGCGCACTAAATAACCATTATATATATTTTATATATTTTGGGTATTATTATATATTTTGATCTATTATATATTTACTTTACTTCAATGTTACTTTAGATAATTATATTTATAACATCGTGGTTAATTATTTAATCAAAGTTATAATAAAATTTGTTTTAACAACATGAATTTATTTATAAAAACCATCAGGGTTATAAAAACTAATCGTTAAGATGTTTTTTTTTAAATTCCGGATATTTAGTACGGATCGCTTTTTTACTCTTGGTAGAAATCCAGAAAAACTGTAGCTACAGTCGACCACTAATGAATCTGTAGCTAGATTAATTCGATGTTTAATTATTTTTCGAGTAGGGAATAAAATTATAATATCACATTTCTAATAACTGTCGATGCCCTTCATCAGCTGAAACTTGAGATGGCCCTTGATGGGATCCATCAAATAATGAGGTTTTAGATGTTAAATTTAGTAGCAAAAATGTCGGGAAGTTAAAGCTAAATTCTATAATATTTCGATTTCCTTATCACGGCTAGCAATAAGATGACCTGAGGCGGGTCCTATTCAAAATACGAATGAGTTTAGTAGCAAAAACATATTTAATGTCGTAACATATTTTTCGCAAAATGAAATCTAATATTATATATTTTCATTGGAATCTCCTGGTCGCGGCTATAACTGAAGTGACCCCTACCGGGATCCTATTAAAATAAACGTAATAAAGTAGCAAAAACGTCGCGAAGTTAAATTTCATATTTTCATATTTCATTTAGCATGTAGCTGTATTATTCATTTTCTTATACGATATTAGTGATAATAATTTTCTGTACGGGAAGTAAAGGCTGAAGGCGGAGTGAAAGGAGAGCAGCGCGCCTGACCTGAATTGACCCAGCTAGATAGAGCTCCCTACCGAAAATTCTGTCAGTTACTGAGGCTGAATAAGTGTAATATAAAATGTAATTCTGAGAATTATCTTCTATACGATTTCTTCGTACGAAATATGTTTCTTTAACTTAATTACCAAGACTATACTATATTGCTCCTGAGTATTGACTATAGAGATTTTGAATATGAATACGTTACTAATTAAGACATTTCGACAACTCTGATTCGATCCCCGAATTGATGCTAATGTCCAACAAGCCTCAACCAGGCAGGAATCAAATAGACTATGCTCTGATAGGAGATAGATTTAGAAATACTATAAAACGTGCTACAACATATCCTGGAACTGATATAAAATCAGATCATAACCCACTTGTTTTAGATATTAAACTCAAATTGAAAGTAATTACAAAAGGTACTACTACTACAAACAAGAAAATAAACACTGAAAAACTGAAAGACATATCCACCAAAAACACAGTTACCATTAAATTAAATGAAAAATTACAACAACATAATAATAATGTCAACTCAGTTGAACAACAGTGGAATGATCTTAAAAATATTATAAATGACACCTGCAAAGAAAACCTGACACCTAAAAAACAAATTCGTAAAAAGCAATGGATGACAGATCACATATTAAATTTGATGGAACAACGCAGAATAGCTTATAACAGGATCATAATAGCAGCGAATATAAAAACTCCCAAAAGATTATTAGACGTGAGATCAAAAGAGCTAAGGAATGGATAAAGAGACAATGTGAAGAGTTAGAACGATGTGATCAGATCCACGATGTATTTAATATGCACAAGAAACTGAAAGAATTGACTTGTCTTAATAAGAAATCTAAACCAACATGTCTCACAGATGAATCTAATAATTTAATATTGGATGATTCTGTAATTTTAAAAACATGGGAGGATTATATTACAACTCTCTTCCAAGACTCTTACATTGACATTGAAATATCAGAAACTAATCGAGGTCCTGCAATATTAAAATCAGAATTGTTGCACGCTATCGCAAATTCTAAGACTAGAAAAGCATGCGGACCTGACGAAATTCCTGTAGAAGTTATCAAATTAATAAATGAAAACAATATTGACTGCCTACTTAGACTATTTAATAAAATATACGACACAGGGATTATCCCCCAAGATTGGTTGAAATCACTGTTTATTACTCTACCCAAAAAGCAACACCCGAAGAAGTGTAATGACTATCGCCTTATAAGTCTTATGAGCCATGTCCTAAAAATATTTTTGAAAATAATACATGCCAAAATAAGACATAAGTGCGAACGTGACATAGATGATACACAATTTCGATTTAGGCATGGATTTGGTACCTGTGAAGCGCTGACAACAATAAATATATTATTGCAAAAATGCAATGACCAAAGAAAAGATATATATGCTTGTTTTATAGACTACGAAAAAGCATTTGACAGAGTAAATCATACAGATTTAATTAGAATATTACAAAGATATGATATAGATGAGAAGGATGTGAGAATAATTAAAAACTTGTACTGGGAGCAAAACGCTATTATTAAACTTGAGAATGGAGCCACTTCACGAGGCATTCCAGTTCAGCGTGGAGTCCGACAGGGATGTGTTCTCTCTCTTACATTGTTCAATCTATACTCTGACATGGTCTTCAAAGAAAAAAAACATAATACAAACCTTGGCGTAAAAGTCAACGGTGTGGCTATCAACAACATCCGACATGCTGATGACACCGTTTTGCTGGCAGACAGTCTTGAAAACCTGCAACAACTGCTCAGTAAAATTAATTCCACTGGCGAACACTATGGTCTAAACATAAATATTAGCAAGACCAAGTTTATGGTTTTTAGCGCTTGTTCAGACACAGCGGGAACCGTGCCGTTTCAGAATCGCAAGAGATCCGTGCGGGTCTCATTTACCTAGGTTTGTATGTGATCGTTCAGACACAACCGTGCGGTTAGTCAACCGCTGCGGTGCCCGCAACCCAACCGCTAGAAAATAGACCCGCACGGCGCCCGCACGATCATATTACTATGGGGCCTTACGAGAGCGTTCAGTCGCATTGCGGGCACCGCACGGTTCCATGTCATAACAGGAGCACGCGTGGATTATATTCTCTTTTCTATGGTTATGGATCGCTTTGACACTGAATTTTTTATTGATGAAGTGGAGAAAAGACCTGTTATATGGGAGAAAAGACCTGTAATAGTGTGAGGATTACTTAAATATGCCAAGAACCAAGCTTGGCAGGAGTTGGTGGAGATATTTGGAAATGGTAGAAATAAAGAGTATTTTAGAGAAGTAGGTATTTATTCACCAAAAATGAACTGACAGAATGATATTTATGTGTCTTGCCATGGACCACGGCCGTCGTTAACAAAGTAATGAGCGAATATATCTCTGATATTCAAAGATGGAGAATGAACAGATGACACAAATTGCGTGTTTTGAAACGCGATTCTGAAATTGAACGGTTCCCGCTGTATCTGAACAAGCGCTTAGCCGAGAGAATCATCCAAATGTGTGCCTTCAATTGAAGGGTGTCAACATTGAGAGAGTAAAACAGTTTAAGTATTTGGGCAGTATAATTACTGACAATCTGGACCCTGATACGGAGATCAAATACAGAATAGAGACAGCCCGTGCATCTTTTAATAAGATTAAAAGTCTACCTGTAATGACGACTTAAACTTGCAGCTCAGACAAAGATTGATCAAATGCTATGTATGGTCAGTTCTACTTTACGGTGTTGAAGCATGGACGCTGAAGGTGACTACTCTAAATCGCCTAGAGGGGTTCGAAATGTGGATACATCGTAAAATGTTAAGGATATCTTGGACTGACATGACTAGTAATGTTGAAGTTTTACGTAGAGCAAATACAAACAGACAGTTACTTAACATAGTAAAGCTCCGTAAAATTTCATATTTTGGTCATATAATGAGAGGCGAAGAGGCGAAAAATACTCCATCCTTCAGCTCGTCATGAAGGGGAACATCAGAGGGGTCGGAAGGAGGCGGCATTCCTGGCTTCGAAACATCCGAGAGTGGACCGGGATAAGAAGCGTGGAAGAGCTGTTCCGCACTGCCCTGGACAGGGAAACTTTCTCCCAGATGATCGCCGACGTCGGGGGGACCCGACAGGGCACATGAAGAAGTCTAACGCTCTCTTTGTATTTACTACGTGTGATTCCTAAATAACTGTAGCTATACTATATTCTGTACAACTGGATCGGAACATAATTATACTTCTAGGAATGCTATCTCTGGCGTGACTAAAATACCAATCGCTAATGTCTATAACTATGAACTATTTCCGGCTCATAATGGAACCTGGTAACGATACTCAAACCCTTACTGGAACTAATAAATGCAACTAAATCTCAATGAATATAATCTACACATAACCTCTACTACTCGTAATACGTCATTGATTTGACGCATTGATCGTTTCTAGTGGGTTGGACTCCCAAATTGCGTCGATAGTAACCCGAGATTCTACAAGCCGTGTTGATCTGATATACGAAAAGAGAGAATTTTAATACATATTAATCTAGTACCCTCGTGGATTCATCACAATTAAAACGTCTAAATTATGAAGCGCGGACGTTAGCGATGTTTACGAAATTGTCATACTTTAGATTCGCTGTCATTTAAATGGGAGAAATACATATGATATCAAACAAAAATAAATAATGAAAGACATATTCATAATTGCAATATCTCCCTGGTAATTTTTAAATCACCGTACGTAAAGCTGTTTACATATAATAACAAGGAGAAGAGAATACATATAAATAATTTCTAACTACTAAAATGCAAATGGTTCAATTAGGAAAATATCTCGGGGATCGTCAGTTGGGGGAGGATAATTAAATCAGCCCATGCTTCTACATTTATTGAAAGTAGACTTCTTTATTTCGTTATAAACAACCCCGGATATCTGATCCAGGGGGAACTAGAGCCCCAGCCCGGCCAGGTCCCGATGGCATCCTACTTTTTGACCAAGGCCTCTCGTTCCCTCTTGGAACTGATTGCATCCTGTGATACTTTCCCTCTCTGAAATGAAGACCATAAATCGCCTCTCTCGTGGCCATGGTGAGATGCACACCTTTCTGTTACACATATTCCTCATCATAGAATGTTGAGTCTTTCTTTTAGACTTTGTTGCCGGGTCAGTATTTCTTTTGTACTATTTGAAGACAATGTTTGGCCTTTCTTTTAGGCATCGACGGAGTGTATCAAAATATGGTACAACCTCTTCGCGCTATGAGAAGGGCGTTTCATAGTACTGCATTTCATGAAGAAAAAAATTGTTAGTATAAAAATAAAAGTGTTAGTAACATCCTATCCTAGATGTGAATTTATGAATTATACTTTCTAATCTTGTCTACCACATGGCTGGCAAAATTAGAGAGTATTTACTTCCAAAGCTTCACAAGTTCATACACTGAAATCCTCCTAGAGACGGCGAACATCACGACGTTGGACTCTGTCGTCTGGGTAGGGTGATTTCGTAACTGGTCGGATTGTGACTACCCCGGGCTACAAAGGAGGTTCACTTTTAAAGACACTCCACAGGTGTTTGCTCCAGTTCCAAGCCCACTTCCCGCATAGCTAATTACGACTTCACCGAGTCCGAAAACACAACCCAGATATTCTCCGATGGCTGTTCAGACCTCCCCACTCTGTCCATACTGTATCACGGAATCCCTATATAAATCGATTGTACAGTGCAAATTATAAATAAAATAAAAGGATAAAATGACTAATGAATTTCAATTGATTATGTGATTCTAAATAAAAATAAAATAATAAAATGACTAATGGATTTCAATTGATTATGTGATTCTAAATAAAACGAAATTATTAATGCGGCGATTTTATTTTGAATGCGATCTATAGAGTATTATAAAACCCGTGGTTAGCACAGGTAAGCTACATAAATCCCCATTAAATTCTCTGCAAAAGCAATATACAAAATCAAATCATCGTCTCTAATAAATATACCATTGAAAACAGAACAAATAGATAATAAAATAAATAAAGTCTTAACTTTCGATGTCTTGCGAGCTTTGTGTATCCCTTCCTTGATTTGAATTCCTCTTGCTTGTTCTTTCAAGTAGACAAAATTAATTCCTCGTTACTGATCTCTACAGGGTCCGCCTGCGATTAAATGGTTATACATCGCTAGGAAAATTGACAGCACCTCCGGTCGATCTTTGATCTGAAAACTAAGTAAGGTATCCAGATCTCGTCGCTCTATGTACATCGTGGTCCGCAGCGGAAGGCAAAGCCGCACACCATCATAATTACATTGGTCACCATCCAGTTGTAAAATGGCATATATTATTGAACAAACACCACCCAATCAATCGTAGAATCATCTATACATTACTTCGAAATCAAATTTCACAGACACAATATGCTTCAATAATAACTACAAAAATGTAATCATAAAATTAATGGAATATTCTAGCTGGTTCCTTTCCAAAGTACCCCAAAAATGTTGAATGCAAATAATAAATCTCGACTTCAAATTACAATAGTGGAATATTCTATTATTATATAATTATTACGTATCTGAGGACGAACGCCCCATATCAAGTCGCATTATTAACAATTTTCTACAGTAATAGAAAACCGGGGGATATAAATAACAGCGTCTATTACAATCATTTCGCTAGAGCCGTAGCTGCATTCCTATATGTAGAGCGACCGTCACTCCAAAACATTTTTATATTAAACTTATCACGATAGATGCATATTACAGTTAAATAATTAATAGCGAAATAAAGATTCTAGTTTCCCATTCAATTTCGAGATTCGCGGTGAACCCCAAATAAATACAAATAAAATTACGATTCCTGAATAACTGTGCAGTGAAAACATAACGAAACAATGGAAGGGCGAAACATTAATATTATAATATAAGCTTTATCTGTTTTGTGGGCATCCTGATTTCATCGTTCCGTGACGAGATATATTATTTCCAATCCTTAGTCTTACTGGGTATTCCAATATATTTGTATCCTAGTGACTCCAGTAAGTATGGTACTGGTCCTTTGAAAAATTCCACAAATCCTCACTCGAGCAGCGGTTCCCCTCTATCTCCACGGTTTTACCTACGCGTTTTATAACCCGATCTCCCTTCCCCGTACAGGGTTCCAAACCCGTTCAAACGGAACGCCGTCTAAGCCCCGTGATTGGCCCTATCGTTCTTGCATTCGTTTGTTGATTTCGACTATTGAAGCATCTGCACTGGTTCCAGTAATTTTATGGATTACCCTCCAGTTTCTCAAGTAAATTTACAAAATATTTTTATAATTGTCGCTGCGTACGTCTCGGTTCCATACGATGTAGTATTGTTTACATTCTCCGTGAAGTAGAAACATACCTTCGGAATAACAATACAGTTACAATCTCGGTCAAATATTGAATATTCCGTAGAGCAATTTATTATCAAAGTTTTTAACAATCTCGAATGAAGAGAAAATAGATCCTTAGATGCTTTGTATTTGACTATCTAACATTTTAAATGAAGGTTTGTCCAATTTTATACAATCTGCGTCTTTCACGACCATCACAAACTAATAGGTAAATATAATAAATTTCGGTTTAAAACAAATAGTATTTTTTATTATATTAATTTAATAGTTAACCACCGAGAAATTTCGACATGTTTTTAAAATGGTTGAATAATAATTAATATGTTAAATTCACATTTTTTTTTTTTTTTTTTTTTTTTTTTTTTTTTTTTTTTTTTTTTTTTTTTTTTTTTTTTTTTTTTTTTTTTTTTTTAAATAGAGAGGTTGAACCCACTGCACGGAATACGGTGTACATCAAGAGTCTTACTATTTTCAAAACCTAAGACTAAATGCTTGTGCTATGAAAATAGGACTAACTTGCTAGTCTGCAGTGGGGTTCGAACCCGCGACCTTTGGATCACGAGGCCAGTGTCCTAACCACAAGACCAACAAGCTACAATTTATATTTATATTTAACAACAATACTCTGCGCGCGATGAACATAACCAATATACGCCTTACTGACGTCAAGTGTGCTGTTGCATTACTGTCCAGCGTAAAGCGACTCGCATAACTCTGTCTGCTTCTCGCATAGTTATCGCTTATTCACACAAATGTGTGTATCGGTATACCATACATTCTTGAAGTGCCGTGACCAAAAGATCAGCATGATGAAAAAAATAGTACTTCCGAAACCGGTTGGTTTTAATAAGTAAACGCAAGCAAAGTTTAAAACGTTAAAACAAATTTGGTTAAAAACAAACAATAAAGAGGTTAAAAAAAAATATAATTAGAATGGTAAGTATATATAGACAATTCCTTACCCATTTCGTTTACATATTTATTTTTTCAGAGCTGAAGATTATTTATATGTATTTATAATCTGTTTTCATTCCTTATTTCTCTTCATCTTCTTGTTCCACAACTGCTCTCAAATGACTCCTTTCTATGATCTCGCAACCTTCATCCTCTTCCAGACAGTCCGCCCAGTTCTACCTGCCTCGGACTACCTTTAGATCATTTCCACTGCGTGGGTTTTAACTTGGGCAGTCCATCGCAGCCTTTGTGACTTACAGAATCTCACAATTCTCTGTTTCTGAATTAAATTTTCGTGCTCTTGGTGCATTTTAAATATTAACACATTATTATGCTTTGTTAACGCTTCTAATCAATAAAATGATATTAATATGCCTCGCATCAACACCCGTGGCAAATAAGTTATAAGGCTTATGATTAAAATTCTCATTGTAACTTTACACGCCTATATATTTGAATGTACTACTTAAAAATAAAAAATAAATTTTCGGCCAAAGTACTATTAAAAATTAAAAAATAAATATTCGGCCAAAAAGTTTTTGCCTCACTCTCCAAAAAGCGTGGGCGTATGAAATATCGATTATAAATTTCCATTCAGACAAACGGACAAACAGACAAACAGTATTATAGTTATTGTGTTGTTTACAGTTGTGGAACATTGTATATGCGCATAAGTTTATGAAATGGATTTACATATTATATAATTACTGCCATGATCATATTATATATTATTAATACTAGCTGTTCGTACCCGGCATTGTACGGGTTAAGGATTAAGTTCAAATTAAATTTGTGAAGGAAAACAAAGGTTCGATTCGAACGTAACTAAAAGTAGAAAGTTAGAACTTAAAGTACCTAGTCTTTAATATTCTACCAAAAAAAACAAACGCACAGATTAAAACATCTGATATTAATTCTTGCTGCAAATGTCGGAATTGACTTAAATAATTTCCGTTTTCTAACATCTCGGATCCCTTTTCATTCAATACCCTCTCAGTTCTGTCTAGGCTGTATAAGGACCGCCCTTTAATGCGGGACGATTCCCTTGTGAAAAATTAAATATAATAAAAATATTTTAAATATGCGTCCCTCTTTCAAATTCTATCGCAAGTTAATTTATAATAATATTATTCTCAGATATTAAAGAATTACTGAAATTGAAATGTTATATGAGAATAGCGGTTAATATTAAACGCTTACAGTTACGGTGAGAATAACAGAATAATATCCAAAATTTTACAGTTGAATCTTGTTGTTTTTTTCAAGAAAAATTAAATGCGTTGATTTACAAAAACCAGAGATCAATATTTTAAGGTTACCCGCTACAAGATTAGCGTTGAAGATTATTTAAATAAAGTATCACGCCATCGAGATTATCATTTTAATACGTTGCTTAATTATTATATTTGAATGTTATCACAAATAAAAATTCATTAAAACTAATTTTATAATTTAAATGTTCTCTCAAATAAAATACTATCAACATTTCGACCCGTGTCTACCGATGAGATCGTCATCTCGCGACTATCTTTGAGCTAAGAACTTTGCTCCCACGAGATTACTGCTCTCGGCTTTTGCAGTCCTCGTGGTTACACAATTCCCGGAGATTCACCCCGTCGTGTCGAACCCCACGCTTGTCATTCGTCAAACCCTTCCATTGACTATTGATATTGATGATCTGTTCTTAAGTTGCGTGATTTTGAATCTACTTAGCATCGATTAAAACGAAATAAATGCATGTAATAAATAGTTGTAGGTTATTTTATATAAATGTTTATCTCACAGTCAAAATATAAAGATACGGTACTATTTTATGAAAGCACGTTTTTCATCGACAGTAAAAAGTAAATATGGTGTAAAGTATTTTTTTGGGACGCCTGTCCTAAATAAATACTTTATTTATTTTACGGCTGTCCACACTACCCTCATCCGTTGGAAACAAAACGCCGCTTCTATGGGCGGTGGCTTTCTATGACATTCCGCCGGTGACTGGGGTGGCACGTAGCGACGCGCGATTATGAGTTATTTTCATAATCGAATGATAAGAAATGGAATGATTTTCATAATCGAATGATTAATAATCGATTTTCGAGTTATACATTATTTTTGCGCCCAAAAAAAAATACGGTACACTTAAAAAATGATAGTATACTTTTTAATATTTCTGCAAAGATAATAAATTGTAATATTCGTAAGCCTTCAAAAAAGATATTAAAAAGTATATTTTTCAAAGGTAGTATGAACGTGGTATGTTGTTTCATAAATTAATGTAAACCGGAGCATTCCTAGAAAAAAGATTGAGTATTTTTTATTTCTATAAATATCGATAATCAAATCGGAAAAATTGGAATAATTCTAGTAGACCATAAATAAAAAATATGAAACTATGCTATGTGTGCAACCTTAATAAACTACAATATTTATAGACTTTTAAAAGAGATTTAAAAATATATTTTTCAAAGGTTGTATGAAAACTGGGGTATGTTGTTTGAATAAATTATATAAACCGAAGCCTCCCTAAGAATGATAAGAAAATTGAGTAAATTTTCCTGTTTCAACGAATATCAATATATCGCGATTAATTGAGTATAGTATAACCAAAATAAACTTTGGGATGATTCAAACTAAAAGTGTTCCAAATATATATTTCTCTATCATTTGCTATACTATTAGTTCCATATAAAAGAAGACAAAAGATAAATAATTGATTTTTTCAATGTTGCGTCACACTAAAATTAATTCTGGTTGTAATATATATAATGTAACACACTGTGATGACCCAGGTAGATAGGGCATCCTAATCAAATCGAGCAGACAGTATTTAATTTCGAAATGATGATGTTAAATTAATATTATAAAGCATTTTATTGTATTTAATATAAATCATCCTCCTGGTCACGGTAAGCATTGTGATGACCCAGCTAGATAGAGGGTCTTCGTCAAATGACGGTGTTTTCTAGAGATGTTTTCTGTATTATGAAAAATATTATACAGACGTAAAATAGTTGAAATAAAAATAATGAATGAATCCTTACTTATATTCATATTAAGAATGACTATAAATTGAGTCACTTTTGGTTCTGAGTCATCCACCACTTTCCTTTAAGAAAAAATTAAGATTTAAGAAAGAAAAAAATAAAAAATCTGTTCTCACAAGCTATTTCTTCGGTAATTATATATTATTATATTATATGTAAATTCGAATACCTAGTCGAGTTTGAATATTGGCGTAAAACAGTGCACTCAAAAATTGTTATTACCTACTTTGTTAAAAAAAATGTGTGACCGTAACTGTAAAGTTATTTTAAAAAATGCACGGCACTGGATACCAGGAATTTTAGACAAAATGTAGTACTGAGAAACGATTGTAATCGCGCGCCGTGTGGACACGTCCGTAACGCCCGGCTCGTTGGGGCAGTCTGACGGCTTTTTTCGCTGTGTTTTGATTATATAGGTGAAATGAAGAATTTTGAATGAGTTTTTGTTTTTTTTTAATATTCTTTTTAAAAGAATAATATCTATTCTTTTAAAGTATGAAAGTTAAAAAGTTGTCAACTACGTAAAAAGGGATTAAAAAACCACCCAAAAAAAGATAATATTTTTTAAAAACAGTATATTTTAAAACATAAATTGTGAGAAAAGTAACTAACCGATTTAAAAATTATTTTTATCGATTAAAGATAATGGTTTACTCTGTAATATTATCGAAAAAAAAACAAACATTTCACAGCCCATAAAGTTATAAAAAGCCTACGAAATAGAGCAATTTTCTTTAGGTCTTAAACATCGATTTTTTGTTAATTTATTGATTTATAAAATAATTGAGTTAGTGTCATTTTAGAACAACACATATATTTAAGATATATGGAAGTTAATGAATAAATTTTAATTTAGTACCTTTTCATACAAAAATGTGGTACAAAATGCAAGAGAAGTTATGAGAAAAAGTGCTCGGCGCCGTTGAATTTTGCGGGAATTGCTAGACGATCGCCTTAATTAAAATTTTAATCTGTGTTTACTTATTATCTTACTTTCTATATCAGTATTAATACAAGATTAAATAATGCTGATTCGTTCAAAACTCGGATAGTAAAATATAAAACTATAATTTAACTCACATAGACATAACATAATTTAATTTTTTTTTTACCCTATTTAATAATTATCTTTTTTATATCAACATATTAACAATCTTTGAAATACAAAACATACATTGACTTTTTATACTGTTTACCTGTAAAAATAATTACATGGTATAAATATGTGTAATTATTTTGCAATTCTAAAATTGGTCGATATAATTTATGATATAAATAATTGTCTTAAAATAAACATTAAGTGAACCAAAAATTTTCAGCAATAATTGTCTAGAAGAGAGTGAAGTGTGCATTGTAAATGTTTTACCTATATGTATTTGTATTTCATTACTCCCTTTCTTTTAACTCGTAGCATCTGCTTGCTTGCTTGCTTGTCTGTCGAAAAAATTTTGGATCTATTTTTAACCCTTTTCCCGCAATTCAATCGAGCTGAAACTTTGCAGACAGACTTTTGACGATGATAAAAATGATCTAACGAATTTTCGTTTAAAAAAATTAATGATTATAGTATAATTTTGGATTTTTCGAAATTTTTTATTACTCGCTTTCGTAGCGTCGCCCGACTCGAGCCCAACGCGTAGGTTAAGCGCCAAACCTATTTCCACTAGTAAATGAGAAAGGTAGTATAATAAAAACTTGTTTTTTGTGGGTTAGTTTTTTAAAAATGAGTTTGTACAAAAACAAAAAAAGCTAATTCTGGAAATAACTGCGGTTTTCTTTCAATTTAAAGTGACGACCTTATGAGCAATGTTGTACTGAAGCACATCCACTTTCCGGTTTCCATTATCACCTGCACTCTCTCAAGCACCTCACAAGTTGCATCCCCCCAGCAGAGACTTACAGCCCCCGCTCTCAGCGACACTCTTCTGTGCATTGGCTACAGAAAGGTTTATTCCTGAGTGTGTGTTCAACCTTAGCAAATGTGCTTTCCACACACTTGTTAGTATAGTTCCACACTTGGCCCCAACTAGGGAATGTAATCCCGAGTCGGGATTGCTCTTTCGGGATCCCTCGAGATTAGAATCTACAATCCCGCGGGATCCTTAGGGATCGGGATCCCGAATACTTTGGTGTTTTTTGTTGTATATTGAGCTGAATAGAAATTAACGACAACGCCTTGCAATTTTAATAAAATGTTTTATTAATCATCGCGTTTTTGTAGCCGTTTTTCCAAGCATCAAACAGTCAATGTAGGAGAGTAAAATCTTCTATCTGGTAGTAGTTTTTATTACTATGTTAAATTGACAAATTTTAGGTTGATAAAATACAGCAAATATTATTCAAAGCTATTTTTATTATTTGAATGTGACATGAACATAAGTTTTAAAAAGCTCTACATACATACACAATTAAACAAACAAAATATAAAAATGCTGATCAATCCCGATAATCTCGATAATCTCGTCCGATTTTTCGGTTCGGGATTGATCTCGTAAAATGCCTCGAGGTCTCGCGAGATCCCGATCTCGCGGGATCGGGATTGCATTCCCTAGCCCAAACCCCGTCGCCCTATATCTGTATGTGAGAACTCGGGATGGAAATTTCTACCTGGAATACGACAGACGTGTCGGCCTAATATTATTCGCCAGCGAAACAAATTAATCTCACGTAAAACTATATAATCCTTAATAAGGTAATAACACCGAGTTGCTGCTATGTATGTACGTACATAAATAAAGGACTTATGTTCCGTCGTATTATTCTCGCGATTCAAAATATTCACAGTTGTGTACTCGTAGCTCTATATAATTATATTTTAGACAGGGCTGGAGAAGTTTCGCATGTTTATCTGGTTTGTTTATGATCCAACATGGTTTGGAATTTGCAAAATAATACTTCAAAATAATTGAGATATAAAAATGATTATCTCTCAAAGAAATTACTCAAATGTGTTAAAACTAACAGAATAAACAATGCATCGGTTAAAACTAACCCTCAGGTCACTACTTATATTTACGATGACTCAAGAACTGTTTGAATTTGACTCCGCGTAGCTGATATATAATTTATATCTACATATTACAATTATTAGTCTATTTACTAATCTCTTTTATTTTATTTTATTTATTTGCATTACACGACTATTACACTATTATTTTCATATATACGATACATTTGTGCTTGTTTCGTCTGTACACATCTAAATATAAGTGTTTTTAATCGTCTTTAAATCTCTCAAGGTTCAATTATTGAGGTTTTCGTTAGGCTAGGGTAGGTTAGGCCACAGTATAGTAATTACTATACTGTGGTTGGGCTGTAAGAGCCTTATTCTTATTTTTGTTCTAGCCGGATTGTATTGTGATTATTAGTTATGTGTTTCATGTAATTCAATGTCTTTAACATGTATTACTAAACATTTATGTATAAGTTGCATGTTCACGGATGCGATATTAATCTCCCTCCGTGAGCTGTCAGTTAATCATGTCGCCTTTATCAGATTCGTAATTTCACCATACAAATATGTTAATTAAGCTCGCTCCATATTTATCTAGGAACTATTCTTCAAAAGGCAAGTCTCATACGTGAATACGCCATATTGCGGTTTCACTCGTATAGTTATTGATTTTAAGTTGTTTTGTGGCATTTTACAATGTTTCAATTTTCGTTAAGTAGTGAATTTTGTAAACCACATTCGTAATTTTATGTTGTTTTCTTTGAAGTCTGTTTAACTTTATTTTATGTCCGGTTCCCCAAAAAGGCATATATTTTATTCAACTTTCAATGTATGTCTCGTACGTCTGAATTTTTATATTCTTTGTAAGTCTTCGTGAAATTTAGTATCTCCTAAAGAAGTACTCGTGTACCTGCACACAGTAAGATTTTAAATTCTAAATTTTTTTTAAATGCGTTACATGTCTTAGAATCATCAATCAATCACACTACCTCTAAAAAGAATATGTTTTTTTTTGTACAAAATAATTTTTTTAACACATTATTAAAATTTGTTTAATTGGTAAATTCAATAAACAAAAAAATAATGACATTTTAAATAAATATTTAGAAATATATTATGCTTTTTAATCAGCAATCTTTTTACAAAGTCCACGAGATATTAAGACACAAAAGTAATTATTATCAAATAAAATTTCAACATAATTTTTATTTTATTTTCATGTATGCAGAAGAATAATGTATAAATTACAGCGAAATATAAATCAGTGCGTTAATTCAACATTAAATACTTATGAGACAGTTTGACACGACAGGAGCACAGGACAGGACACACAGAGGAGAGTTTAAAGGAGCAACAGAAAGATGGAAGAGGGCTCGCTTAGCATACTCGATACTCGGCGCCTTTAAAATTTTATTCATTTCAAAAAGTTATAAGAGGCAACCATCCATAGAGGCAAAGCAACCATAGTATCAAATCCAGTACTAGTAAGGGTGATAATGAAACAAAAGTTACGTTAGTGCGCATATACATTATACAAAATTTTCTAACGACCTATTTCCAAAGTTTTTTTTTATAATAATGTTATACTTGTGCGAGATTGACTTTAATTGAAAAAAACTAAAAATATTAATGGTATTATATGTTAGATACTTGTGTGGAAGAGTTTTTTTTTATAAATTATTACTGTGAAACCGGTTTTTGTAAAATAAAGTTTTTTGTTGGTCCTAAGATCAGTCAAGGGAAGGCTTGGGACTTCATATTTCCTATTTGATGACGATATGCTTTTAGCAGACGTCATCAAAAGTAAATTATGGATAATTATTATTGTCATGTTAAAATTAGTTTTCTTTTGCCTACTGACATCGGTCTGTTGAATGATAAATGAATCTGTAGTTGTAGGATAATTACCATTATCAATTTTATTTTTGAATTTTTTAAAAAGGTATGAGGCCTTAAGTTTATAATTTAACTCCATACAAATTTTATTTCTGTTTATATACAATTAATTTGAACGCAAGAAAAAGTATTATTTTACTATACATAAATTAATAACTGACTTAACAACATGCAGGGTAGGCAGAGAATATGGAGCAACACAGTTTTCTGTTCTGATACGCAACTTCTCGAGCAAGTTTCTGAATTATTGAAGCTTCTGACAGCACCATGTAGCATGTCTCATTACGTGGATTACCCGGTCAGGCTAAGTCTTCCTCTATGCCTGGTTCCATCAACATTAGCGTCATATATCTTTCTTACTTTTCTCTACTCAGTCATTTATTTATTCAGACCAAACCACTTTTGAAATTTATTTTCATCTGTGTACCATCCCATCAGTGTATCATATAACCTGTGTTTCATGACACACAAATCATCAATGCAAGTATTAGCAGTTGGAAATGTAATCACATATAACCTGTGTTTCATGACACACAAATCATCAATGCAAGCAATACCAGTTGGAAATGTAATCACATACAACCTGTGTTTCATGACACACAAATCATCAATGCAAGCATTACCAGTTGGAAATGTAATCACATACAACCTGTGTTTCATGACACACAAATCATCAATGCAAGCATTACCAGTTGGAAATGTAATCACATATAACCTGTGTTTCATGACACACAAATCATCAATGCAAGCATTACCAGTTGGAAATGTAATCACATATAACCTGTGCTTCATGACACACAAATCATCAATGCAAGCATTACCAGTTGGAAATGTAATCACAGTTGGAAGAAGTTAATTTTCAGAAAGTTTGCACTATCTTACCTTAATAATTCAGGATATAGACTTTTCTTAAAAAAATAATTAACGAGTTTATCACAATTTTAGATTAAAAAATATGCAACACTAGCCTTATGTACCTCACTATATTGGTTGATAATTTTATTAATATAAATTTAACCATAAAAACATTGCTTTTTATTACCTCCTTCCATATTTCACAGTTAGCAATTATCCTGTTAAGTTCATCAACTGCATTGTATTAATAAATTACATTCTCAAATAGGCCATACGCGGCCAGACACTCCACTGGTGATAATTTTACCGCTATCCGTAGACTGTCAGTAGTTCCTAGAAAGACTTGGAGTAAGAAACTTGGAAAATATTATCACTGGAGGCACTTGGGTAATAAAACTCGCGGAAAGAAAAACGAAAAGCGCAGTTGAATGTTGAATTGTCCCGTCTGAAATATGCTTTTAATAGATCACGGTCTGCTTAATATTTCGTTAGGATTCCAGGGTTATGCTTGCAAAATCTTGCTCCCATTCTCGAATATTCTTTGTCCTATACAAAAATATGGCTTTAAAGTGTAAATCACCATTATTGAAATAATTAAAATATTGTATAAGCAAAGTGTGAAAAATTTAGTACATAATAGTTAATAAGAGTGAATACCTAAATATTTAAAATTAATGTCGTACATGTTCAAACAGCATGTGTAAAATTTCAACCATTTCAAAGACAAAAGTATTTTATAATTTAAAAGCAAAGCTTGCATTTAGGAATCAAAACAAATCAAATAACATAGACCTAAAGCTCCGCAAGCATCTTGCCAAGACGTGTATGAAGCATCTTGATGTATGGCTGTGAGACATGGTGCCTTACTGAAAGAAACAGAAACAGACTTTATCAGGACAAAAACCACCTCAGAGAGGCGATCCCAATGGATCGGCCACTATATGCACCATGAGGGTCTCCTGCATGACATAATAGATGGTTGAGGGGACAAATTACAGAGAACGCCCCCAACGCGAGTATTTTGAACAAGTATGCGAGGACATGAACTGCGCCTCATATGTTGAGCTGAAGAGGGCTGCAAAAGATAGAACGCAGTGGAGGACGAGATGCAGGACTTGGCTGTAAACCGATCCCCAATTTTGTATCTACGAAGAAGAAGAAATAAATTCGTAGACATGCGTTTTGAAAGATTAATTTTGTATAACGAATTCAATAAACAATAAGTGCAATTTTTTCTCTGATCATCGAGAGCTGTTTATGTTATACATTTACTCAAGGTTTTATATATATTTTAAATTCTTAAGGATTCGCCAAAATTATATTGTATAACTCACAATTCAATTATTTTACTTTCGAGTGAAATTGTAAAAAAGTGAGTTTGGTGAGAGAAAGTGAGTGAGAAAGTAAATGTGAGAGAAAATTTTTTCGGCTAATGGCATCCTTTGTTCAATGTGCTCACATACTAAAATCATATTAAATTTATTCCCTGTTTATTATAGTATTGTCAATTAGATTTCAAAACTAGTCGTACACATTTATCTGACTTATTTAATGCTCATGTCTTCTGTTTATGTCTTAAATGTCTTTGCTTTAAATATGAGTAGTCAGTTTTATTCCCATTATACGAAAGTAAAAGAATAAGATCAGTCTAAACCTGCCTTTTGTTGGCCATGAGAAGGCTAACAGGGCTAACCCGCCAGGTCCTAAAGAAAAAATTTACAAATTTTGAGTCCGATCGGCCGAACGGTACAGATTTGCATCGAAAATATATCAGGAGGAGGGGAAGGGTTAAAAGAAATTAAAATTTAAAAAAAGTTAAAGGAAATATCGCATATATTACCCGCCGAGTCCTAAGAATAAGTTTCCAAATTTTGAGTCCGATCGGTCAAACGGTACAGATTTGCATCGAAAGTATATCAGCGGAGGAAAATAATAGGGGAGAAATGTTGCCTATGTTACCCGCTGGATCCTAAAGCATAATTATGCAAAGTTTGAATCGATTCGGAAAAACGGTATAGATTTGTATAGAGAACAGACAGACAGACAGACATTGAGTTTTATAGGTTTATAGATACTTTTATAAAGGCATTAAAAGTCTCTATAATCCTGCGAGTATGACTGTACTCACACACCTCTATGGAATATTTATTGTCTTGAAAGCAGCTCCTACTGTTGCGGTGGTGACAAAAAAGTGACAGTTAAGTAAAAAAAAGAGCGAGCATGAGAAGATGTATGAAAAAGATGAAGCGAAAGAGATGTGCTATTTACCTATCGCTCCGGAAAAACGGTGCGGTGGTTAGATAATTAGTAAGAAAATACTCGGTGTAATAATTAATCAACAATATATATTTAATCGTTTTTTAATTTATTACATATAACATACAGTTTATTAATTTTTTGTAGACTATTAAAACTATAAATAAATACACATATTTTATCGCTGTAACTCTCTCAGCTTGGCGAGCCTAGCCCCCTTTTTACCGATTATCTCCTTGAAGGATGAACCTGAGAGACATTTGTTAATGAAACAAAATAAAGATAAAATATAAATGTGTAATAATAGTATGAAATAGCTATAGTAGAATGTTTGGTTACATGTTTATTAATATTTTGAATACGGGACCACTGCTCATAGAGCTGCGACTCGAATTATGAGTAGTGATCCCGCCATCAGACAGAGGTCGGTGTCGTCGGTTCCCGAAATTCCGACCTCTGTCTGGTCGTTGAAAATGCGCCTGGGCGTGCGGGCCCTGATTTTTTGATTGAATAAATTACGTGAACCCAGAATTCAGTTCTGCTCCTGCGTTCACCTCCAGATCTACTTGCGACTTTCTCTTCTTCTCTTCTCGACTCCTGCTCCAACCTTTGGACCGCTCTAAGATTCTCAGCGAATTTTTATACGATCTCGCTTTCGTCTGAGAATCTGCGATATCGGTTCCATCAGGTTGACCTAATCGTAGGGCGGTGGAATCACCCCCTATTTTTGCACGTTCCCGTCGGGAACAGTAACGAAAAGCAAGTTAGTAACTAAATTTCTTTTATTTCAAGTTTATGCGTAAATAAAAACTTTATCCGCCTTAAGTAAGTGTTACGAACTCGGATTTTTTCCAGATGTGTAAGTACGATTCTCATACAATTATCCTTTAAACGAATGCCCGGTGGAACCAAAATAATGTTTCGCTTGCCGACATCAGATGTAAGTAATTTATCGCTTATTATTCTCATGTTTATCGATATACATATTTATACCAATGGTGTGGTATTAAAATAATTTGATTCAAAATCTATGATAAAAATATTCTGCAAAAACATATTTTAATCAATCGATTAAATATAACACTCAAAAAAAAAATTAACTGAATTGCATCAATTTGCAGTGGCAAACTGATGCAATTCAATACTGGATCCCTGGTATCTATACATATTTTTTTCATGTATCATTATAATTGATTAAACTAATTTAATTGAATTATCATTGAACTATCTATTGAAAAATCGCTGTTTCACAAATAATACGCGATTAAGAATAAATCGCAACTTCGAAAATAAAATTATGTATAGCAGAAAAATCTATTTTATGTTCGCAATTACCTAAAATTACCACTATACATTTTTAAACTTTGAAACAGCTAACTTTCTCTCCTATCGTCGGTACTAACAAACTCAACAATGATCACGCACTAAAAGTATCGATAAAATTTACCCTTTACAAAGTATCGCTAAAAGTATCGATAAAATGTATCCGTTACTGACTAACCCTCGGAGAGGGGTGAGGGGGAGTGGGATTCTGCATAAACAAGCCCAGCGTGTAAGATGAAGATTCTACAAAGACATTACGCCGCGAACATTAAGCGTATTAAGAGGAAAGTTTGCTCCCTAACACCGTACGTGTACATCTTGTGAAAAGAGAAATGTGGTAAAGACGCAGAGCAAACTTCACCCCAGGTCTTCTCGGTCTAAGAATATTAGAAATGTAATAAATTTTCCGGAAAACGAACGAAATGTGTCTGCGTTTCACGGTCACGTACTTCGGTGTACATTCAGGCCGTATAACTTTGGGGCCCTGATTTACCATTGTTACGGCTCAAAATATCTTATTTCAACCCCTTCAGGAAAATTAAAATGAATTACTTCGGTAAAGGTGTTTATTGCTACCGTGGTGCCCCTCTAGCGTGGTAATATATTTTTTCTACAGGAATTAAAAAGTGACTACAAGTGAATACAAGGTTTTGTAATTTTAAATTTTTACGGAAGAATATCGGCAATCAAATCGATTTTCTCTTAAAAATTTATTCGACCACTGAAGACATAGATAAAAGTGACATGAGAGTAATTTATATTATGTATGTTTCAATATTAGGGTATACCAATTTAAATTAATATTTAATTACATGTTCTTTCCGAAACCATATTCAAATCATTATTCTCAAAATATTGGGCTAAAATTTTAAAGACCACTACAAATATGGGCCAATACGATAGTTATCACAAGGTTATAAATCGCTTTATATATCTCTAAATATATCTATATATATTCGAGTATATTAAATAATCTCAACTCGACCTTGTAAGAAGATAAAATTACATAGGTATACCTACGTTTATTAGAAAAGTGTAAAAGTAAACATTGTAAAATACTGTATAAATCATATTACCTATTTTTCAACATTTTAATAAATACCTAATTACCTTACACAACAAAATATTTTTAGTGCTTTAAATCTTTGTATTAGGAAGTAAGGTTACGAGCAACATTAATATAAAATCTCTGTACTTTCGGTAAGTAAATTTATATATTATACTAGTTAATCGTACAAGGCGTTTCCCGGTTTTAGTATTTAACTAAAAATAAGTTTGTGGGAGGACAAAGGTTCCATTGTTTTTGCAAAGCCTCTAACAATGTTTCCATTTAATTAAGGCTAGGATAGAAGGGATGTCCAGGGGGAAAATGTTGCCGATATTACCCGCCGGGGCCTAAATAAGTACCTAGGCAAAATTTGAGTCAGGACAGTCAAACCTCCTCCCCCGATATATTTTGTATCTAAAATATATCGGGGGAGGAGGTGGGGTAGGGGAATTAGAAATGCCGCCTGTGTTACCCGCCGGCTTCTAATGAATAATTATGCAAGATTTGGGTTAAATCGGTCAAACGGTGTAGATTTGTATAGAAATTATATCGGGAGAGGGGTTGGGGTAAAAGGGGAGGGGTTATGTCACCTGTTTTACTCGCCGGTTCCTAAAGAATAACTATGGAAATTTTGACTTAGATCAGTAAAACAGTGTAGATTTGTATAGAAAATATATCGCGGGAGGAGGTGGGGTAAATGTGGAGGGGAAATGTCACCTATGTTACCTACCGTATCCAAAACAATAAATATGTAAAATTTCGGTCAGTTACGTCAAACGTTGTAAATTTGCAGGGAAAATATTCGCACATTTAATCATAAAGTAAAATAACTAAAAATTTATATTTTGTGGGAAAACGCAATTAAAGTTTGACGTTTTTGCTTAAACGACTTTAATCTGTCATAAAAAAAGAGAAACGTTTTAGGTCGATTCGGAAAGTAGTGTTAATTAGTACAATTATTGAACTAATATATTTATGAATAAAATTATCAATTTCGTAAAAAGTTGGGCCCTAAAATAAACATTTAAAAAAAAGTTAGTTATTTCACTTTTTGACAAAAAATGAAATCACAATATATATATAAAAAAAGTTGAAGTAATAGCAAAGTTGCATTTTTATATTAAATTCACCTGAAAAGTACGTGATACATTTAGATTTCCTGCAGTTTTGGACTGATAAAATGAACTATTGAAAAAATATTTCTTATTATTTCTATTTTATTAATTTAAATTTACCAAAAAATTACTTGTTAATATTAAAAAGATGTTATGGTTCTTTATTTTATCCGTAATTATTATGAAATTGAAAGATTGGAACGCAGAATCTTGATCAAAAACAATTGAATGGTTCAATTAAAAAACAATAATTGTCAATAATTATTTAATAATAATATAAAAAACTACACTTGAAGTCGTAATCAAAACAAAACAAAAACTTATTCCAACAATTTAAATAGACAGAAGTGGTAATCAAAACGAAAAATGAAACCTCTTAAATTAAAATTGAGTATTTTAAACTACTAGCTGTTCATACCAGGCGTTGCACGGGTTAAGGATTAAGTGGAAAATAATTTTTTTGGGGGAAACAAAGGTTTGATTCAAACGTTATTGATTTGCATCGAAAATATATCAGGGAGAGGAAAGGGTAAAAGGGGAGGGAGTAAATATAGCCTATGTTACCTGCCGAGTCCTAAAGAATAAGTTTCCAAATTTTGAGATCGATCGGTCGAACGGTATAGATTTGCATGGAAAATATATATATATCAGAAGGATATATATATATTTTATCAGAAGGAGGGGAAGGGGTAAAGGAGGAGAGGGAAAATGTAACCTATGTTACCCGCCGAGTCCTAAAGAGTAAGTTTCCAAATTTTGAGTCCGATCGGTCAAACGGTACAGATTTGCATCGAAAATATATGAGAGGAGGGGAAGCGTTAAAAGAATAAGGGGGAAATGTCGCCTATGTTACCCGCCGAGTCCCAAAGAATAAGTTTCCAAATTTTGAATCCGATCGGTCAAACGGTGTAGATTTGCTTCGAGTATGTGTCAGCGGGAGGGGAAGGGGTATGAGAATAGGGGAGAAATATCGCCTATGTTACTCGCCGAGTTCTAAAGAATAAGTTTCCAAATTTTGACTCTGATCGGTCAAACGGTACAGATTTGCATCGAAAATATGGCAGGGGGAGGGGAAGCATGAATATGCAAAATTTGAATCGAATCGGACAAACGGTGTGGATTTGTATAGAGAACAGATAGACAGACAGACAGACGTTGAGTTTTATAGGTATAGATAGTTAATTTTAATTATTATAATACCTTTAACGTTATTATGAATAAATATGAACTTTAGACATATCTTTATAATCAGTTATTAATGAGATCTTATTATTATTGGTAACAAATTAACAAAAACACTTAAAATATAGAATTATAAAACCCGGCATAAAAAGAAGGGATCAATCTCTTTGAGATAAGCTCTTATAAGTTTTTTTTATTATTTTCACTCAAATCTTGTCTTTCAAAATAGGCTGCTTGTAGTGATATTTTTGATATTGGTTTCATTTTCTTTCTTTTGTTTCTAAAATTAACTTCTTTAAAGTTGTCATCCTTGTATGATGTTTTATAAAAAAAGAGGTAGGATTTTTTTTCGTCATTTTTAATACTTTTATATAATTCCAATTAATACTCTCTCCTTCTGTATTTGTTGTAAAATTATATCCCCACTCCTCTTGTAGTAATTTCAAATCCAAAAATGATTCAAAATTTAGTTCTTGGACCATCAACGGAGGTTTGGACTTTTTAGCACTCTTAATCAAAGTAATATACTGGTCCGGTGTATATATCGGTCCAGATTTTAGGTTTTTCTTAATCTCCTTCTTAATGAGGCTGTGTACACTATCAGCTTCGTTCTACATATGACCTCTAATTAGAAATTTGTGTGTGATGCTCTTAATGAACCCGGCGTAACTTTGAATTAAATCACTCACTGAGGATCAACTAGTGCTCGCGCATTACTATAAAAGAGAAATATTATTTCCTGGCGTATCCTAGTGTAATGCAAGTTTTCGGATGAATTTCATTACACATAATAAAAGTATATTGCTCCCAAAATTCCGTAAAATCAATTGTAGATTTTCTCATTAGCGACATCTGTGGGGATTTAGGGGAATGAAAATGGCTTTGTACAGGCCGCATGGAAAAGGCGCTTACAACTCATATATGAAAGCTTCACGCAATTTGAACATATATACAACTTCCAAAAAATGAATAAGCATGGTATATTCTATCATGGGTGGAAATGGCGAATGTTACAATTGTGTAAAGTGATCACTTAAGCCAACCAAAAGACAGGTCATAAGTCCTGTTACACCCAAATGACTTCTATACCTACTTTCCCATAATTAATACAGTTTCGTCTCTGTGAGATATCTATAATATACACTAATTGAGAAATATTGTCTCCTATCTCTGTCATTTTTTATCATCGGAACGGTCTGTTAAACTGAACATATTGATCTTGGGTAGTTAGTCCCCGCCGTGATAAAAACCCGACAAAAGTAAATTTTGAGTTATTTCACTTTATGATTAAAGGTGCGATATATTAGCGGGGGATAAAGCGGGAGGGGAAAATATAGTCTACCTTACCCGCTGGATTATAAAGAACAATTGTGCAAAATTTGGCTCCTAAAGAACGATTTTATCGATATAAGAAGATCGATCAAACATGTGAATTTGTACTGAAAATATGTCGAGTGGGTTAAAGGGGGAGGTGCCTATGTTAACCGCCGGCTCCTAAAGAATAGGTACGGAAAATTTGGGTCAAATAAGGCAAACGGTGTAGATTTGTGTAGAGAACAAACAGACATAAATTATTTTATAGATGTAAATACGCTCATACTGGAATGCAACGTTGTGTCAAAATTTCAATTTAATCTGCTGACTACTTTTCGAGTTTTTCCATCACAAACATAGCAGGCTGAATTTATATATGTATAATATAGATGTACAGGATATTACATTTATTTACATAACACATTATATTGAAATGCGTGCCGTAATAAAAAAGAACGTAATACTACCTGAAAAACACTAAAATTTATGTACGAAATCTTTCATCTTTTTTTAGGATCTTTCTAATATTTCTAATCTTTCATTTTTCATTTATAATCGAGTAGATATTAAATGCATTTTTTAATCAAATATAAAAAATTTATCATTTAATAAATTAATATTCTCAACAATTAAAAATTTAGAAATAAAGTAGGTATTGTAAAGCCTGACGATGAAACATCGGGAACGAGCTCGGATATTAGAGTCTAGAGAATATTGTAGCGATCTCATACGGAATCCACTTCAACTTGGTGATATATGAACACGGCAGTTAGTTACCCACCATTTTTGAGTAAAATGGCGGCCATTCTGTGTGGGCCGCCATAAAATCCGGCGGGAAATTCCCTTTGCCGTAATTTAAACTCGCTAACACCTCGATTTTTTTCTAGCGAGTCTGAATTTTTAGCTTTTCCCAGAGGCTTAACCGACGCATGCTATCTAAACAAGGTGCACGGGTGAATCAATCGGTTGTCGTGGAATTGATCGGACTTTACACAATTCATTATCGCCTTGTTAGAGTCGCGCTAGGTGTCGGGTGTGCGCAGCGCGCGGGGCTCTGATTAGTTTAGAGGTTTAGCCGATCCGCTCCGAGCGTTTTCATCAGTTGATGGGTTCCACGAAACTTCAGAATTAGAACTTTTAGAATTGTTCTCCCTAATCGATAGAGTTTTAAAGCAAACTCTTTGTTCCCAAATGGATAATAATTTATAATTACGGAGCGTGTATTATTTCGGCTTCAAAAATGGTTTTGATTTATATTAATGAACACAGGAACGACCCTAATCGACCCTTCGGGAATCGAAAGAAATATATTATATAACATTTTGATTATACTAAGTAGTATTTACTCTCGAACAATGCGCTCTAGTATCGTGATATGTGCGCAGCTTAATTCATCTGGAATTTCTATGTCAACTCGACTAATTTCTTTTTGATGTTTATACCGAACATCTTGGTTAGACATGATAATTTATTTTAATTAACAAAAAATGGACAGAATTAGAATGCGACCGTCCTGATGAAAATGCAATGGTATCGAAACAGGTAGACGTATAGTTAATCCAAGTGGTTTACGAAAAGTTTTAAGTTAATTATAATTAACGACTGATTTCAGTCGTAATCCAATTATCTGTCAAAACCGAACGTTTTCGTTCCATGTTTTTCGAACGTTTAAAATTTTAAGAAAAAAAGTATTGATATCCACTGAGAAATAAAATGAATTATTTGACTGTCTTAAAAGAATGTTTAATAACATTCGGAAAAAATGTATCCGAATGAATAATTTGTGACGAATTCATGTGTTTTGGCTTTTATCAGCGAAATATAAGAAAACATGAAATTAATAGTAACTCGTACAAGAATCCAATTCTCGGGTGAAGACGAGTAACAACTGGCATTTGTATAAAACTAGGTTAATTTTTTTTACTCATTGGGGGTTCTATTGCTTAGGTTCTAACACGAACATTTTCCGATGACTGATTTAAGTTGTCATGCTTTTCACAGACATTGTCCATTGCTGACCTAATACCCTACTATTGCTACCTTTCCTAATAGCTGAGTTTCGACAAAGCGTATCCGTTATTGATTTTTACCAGTTTTCATCTCCATAATTTACGTTAGTACAGTAATAATACCATAACTTTTTAAACTTTCAACAAAATATCATTTTGAAAAATATTAAATATCAACTTTCACGATTACTCCCTATCGTGGGCGTGGTTTTGTCTCCGGCTAGTCGGCACCAATAAATCTTGTACATAACAAAAAACCGATTACTTGTATCCGGCACATGTAATATATCATCCCTGCTTAGAATATGTTTGTACGCTTGCTCCTGGTTTTTTCAATTTTGTTTAAAAATAAAACAATAGGTACACTTTTTATTGATACGTAGTTTTTGACGTGAAATTTTACCTTTTTAATTTTAGCAAAAGAATACAATTTTCACGATATCAATTTTACATATCTAATTTAACGTAGATACGGATATGTAGCTATTACGCGCATTTCAACGTAATGTGCGCAATAGCTACCTATCCCACGCCCCGTAGCTTCCTTGCTTTCACTTTCCTCGGGATATCTGAAACATTATACCGATTCCGCAGTTCCATTTTATTTACCGTGCTCATGTTGATTGACATGAATTTTTTAATTGTGCCGGAAATATAGTGAATATTTTTATAGAATGCAAACCTTCCTAAACCAGCTAATGGTTTACTGTGCCAAAGTGAGTGACCAATCATCATTTTCATATTCACTTCATCATAGAACAATCGGTTGTATCACTGTTGCATGAAGTTTAATCTTTAAATTCTTCGATAACGACTTCAACGATAGTGATTTCCGTGTAACAGAAGTTTCCACATCACATTTTGCTACCACATCACAATTATATAAAGAACACTTAGTCAGTCACTTAGTCAGCCTTAGCACATGTTTCTACATGGTGTCCGAATGTATTTGGAAATCTTTATAAGAAATTGATTTTATTTCTATAATTATACATATTAAATTTTTAATAATACAAAAACTTTGTAATAAGTTATTTAAAATAAAATTTAGAATTAGTTTAGTTTTTAAACACGCGAGTTTATTAAACCTACCGGTTTTAGAAAATATCTTTAAATAATATTTGTATCTTTAGTTTAAATTAAAGAAATTTAAATTAAAACTGAATAATAAAAATATTAGAGCACTTGACTATTGAAATGTATTTTAAAATTGAATATTTAAAATGATAGAAGTGATTTTTTATGATATTTACTTTTACCTATATCTAACGATTCCAAATTATCTAGATGAAGACCAACATCGTTTTCGTTTAAAATTTATAAACTTAGTTTTTATAACATGTATTATCATTTTTTATTAAAAGTTTTGAAAATTCTAAAAATCAAATGCTCCGTAACTCATTAAAATTTCGAATTATTTTTCCAATACATATATTATAAGAATTTAGAATGCAATCGATATAATATTTGATTTTAATTGTGATAGACTAATAAATGATTATATTTAACTACTTCAGGAGACACTTCATTACATAATAATACGTAAAATGATATAAAAATGTATTAAACAATTACGCCTATGATACATCGTACGTGGCATAGCTACGTGTAGGAGAAATTTGCATAAAGTCTGGATCCAGAACATGACGTGAATGACCAGATTGGGGATAAATCAGAGCGCATTGTAGCGGATGTGATGCCGCATGGCAGAAACCATCTCCGATGCAAATTCATATGCAGATTTCGTCCATAATGTCATCATTCTTATTTTAACACATTACATCTTATCTCTGTACACTGTCATTTTATTAATGATGGTATTTTAACCGGTGACTTACTGTTATTTAATTGTATCTGATTGTATCGATGAGTGGTAACTGATTTTTCGCAATTCGACGGGCAGCCTTCGGTGCTAGACAATAATTATGTCTCATTTACAATCAGATACAAATAACTGTAGCAGGTGTAACCAGGCAATATAACGGTTTCACAAATAGCTAATCAGTACCTACAATAAAAATCACACACGATTTTTCTTGGATATATATTAAAGTTTTCCAAATATATGGACGACCATTCCAGCTATCTAGGCCATTAATTCAACTGATAAACAGAGAAAAGTGTGGTGAGCTTATATACACAATTTGTTACATTGATAGGTATAATTATAACTAAGAAAAATTAAATATACAACAAGAAAAGTTTTCTATAATTTTTATTGTATTGATTAACAATAATGTTTTATAGAGTTTTATAAAAAACTTACCATTTGTATTCAAAAAATAAAAGAATGTACACAATTATTATAATTTGATATCATCGATACCGTTCTCTCTAGAAAGTATATTTACTAAACACTGACATTAACTCTGATTTACTGTACTTGGCAATGTCTGGGGTTATAGATTTAGTTAAAAGTGAGTTTCTGGGGGAAAGGTTGTTCGTTGAGCAAAGTATATATATAAATAAGTGTTTCCATTTTCATCCAGGCAGTAGGTGAATGAGATGTCCGGAAGAGTAGTGTGGGGTGACTTGTAAAATGCAACTAAGAAAATTTTAATTTAGATCTGTACGATTGTTTATGTGTAGAATTGTATTATTTTTGAAACACAATCAAACGACAAGTATCAGAATAACCAAGATACTATTAGATATTATTTTTTTAATAAAAATCTTATACATAAATATTCCCCATCATTCAGTTACATGTTTCCATGTACATGAATGATGGGATAAACAAATACTTCTCAACGACCTAAAAACTTAACATAATAAAAATATTAATTGCAATGAAAGAAAACCATTATTTTAAAGGAATAAAATAGTTTGTCTTCGATTTGTGTCAAGAAAATCATGGAAATAAAAAAGTTAACATGAAACATTTAAGGCACTGAAATGTAGTGACATCCTTTAAAAAAGCAGACAAACTCGTTGAATATATTATATCCTTCAAATAATGCCTATTAGGGCTACAACGCATACTTATCAATAGGTTACAGTATCATTTAACGGATAATCCTATAGATGCGAAATTAAGAATAGATCGCAAGCAATTTAATTTAAAGAAGATAATATTTACATTACAATATTATATATATTTTTTTAAAAAAATAGAGATGCGAACACGGAATACGTGTCACATCAATATTCTTACTATTTTCAAACTAAGCTAAACGCTTGTGCTATGAAAATAGGACTAACTTGCTAGTCTGGAGTGAGGTTCGATCCCGCGACCTTTGGATCACGAGGCGAGTGTCCTAACCACAAGACCAACAAGCTACTCATATATAAATAAATAAATAAATAAATATAGCTTTATTCCAGAATGTGGGGAGGTTCGTGCAATCCCACACATTCCATATAAAAGAAAATACACACATTAAAAATATTATATAAAAACAAAAGAGAAATAGTAAAATAGAAGAAGAACATATAAAATAGAAGAGAAGTATTAGAAGTAATCAAAAGAAATATACGGTAAAATATCGGCTTTAGCGAGCGATGGCAAGTCAATTATGCGGGGCCAGTATCTTTCTCCAGTGTGCATCGATGCTGGATTCTGGAGTAAGACGGGCTTCCAGGATAAGGATATTTCCGGAGCTGTATATCCTTTCCCTCATCCCTGCCACCCTGGATCTTAAGAGGGCTGCAAAGTTGGGAACACGCCCCTCAGTGAACATACCGGAAGCGCTGCAATATCTGGGAAGGCCAAACATCATACGAAAGGCGTTGTTATATTGTATGCGAAGTCTTTCTATGCTGCTCTTTTTATAATTTGTCCAGAGTTCACATGTATATAATGTTGCACAGAAGGCAAGGAAGAGCGTTCTTTTTACAGCGGTGCTACACAGACGAAACCTTCTACACAGCATATTCGCTTTCACACTGAGAGCTCGTCTTTGCCTGTCAATATCGTCGTCGTCCATTAGATTATTTGTAATTATGTGTCCTAGATATTTCGTTCTTTCGGTCACCTTCAGGACCACACCGTTCAGAGTAACTGGAGGAATACTTGTTGGGCCCTGACCATACTTTATAACCAACAGTGCTGTTTTATTAGGGTTATAGAGCATGTTTGTTTCTTCAGCAAACACTTCACAGATCTTTAGAAGAATGCGTAGTCCTCTTATAGACGGTGCCATCAGTACCATATCGTCATTATATTAATATATATTATTATAATTGTTTGTTTGGGGGGGGTAGGGTTCATTATATTATCGTATCGTATCATCGTTATCATTATAGTATCGTCATTATATTAATATATATTATTATAATTGTTTGTTTGGAGGGGGTAGGGTTATAAGAAATAGCGGGTATGATGTGTATTTTTTCGTAAGGTCCTAAGGAGTAATTTGGCAGAAAAAAATTGATAGCTTTAAATTTAATTGGAATTCAAGGGGCGGGAGTGGAATGGGTAAGGAGAGGGAATTTTTTATTCGCACAATAGTCTAAGAGAATAATCTTATAGAGCAACTAAGGAGAAATTTGGAGTGGATAAAATTAAATTTAATTTGGAATGCATTACATTTACATATGGGAGGCGTAAAGGGAGAGAAAAGAGATGGCACCTGACAGTTATAAAGAAGAGGAATGATTCCACTGTTTTACATTGTATACATAAATATTTACATTAGTATTTGGTTTTACTGATCATGAGATTCGCTGATTATCGCCAGATTCACTTTGAAAATAGGTTCTGTAACTCATAAATTACGTAGGTATTTTAAATCTCGTGATAAATCATGTGCATAAGTTCATATGATGATTTTTACTTTTACATACTAACATAATACTAAGCAGTACATAAATTACCCATATTATTATCCAAATATTAACATTAAATGTTATTTGTAACAATTATCTTGATATTGTAAACATGAACATCGTGTAACGTTTCTGGTGTGATTTTATTGCGAGCTTTAAAGTTTATTTGAAAATCTAAATGGAGATCCACTTTCGCCAAGTTCAAAGCTTCGCTTAAAGTTTATGATTACGTAAAAACCTGACTCCTGGTCGCGGCTACCAAGTGTAACGTTTCTGGGGGTTGCGTGTGTTTGTTGGTGTTGCGCTTTTTTTGAAACTTAAATGATTCTACTATAAGTTTATTTACGCGTGAAGTTATTAACTGATCGAACTTATAAAAGTGCAAACCTGAAGCTGGAGACTTTAAGTTACCGAATTGAATCTTTATTTGAACTCTAAAATCGCGAAAGTATTTTTACGTAGAATCTAACATATAATTTGGCCAATAATGTCTAGTGATATTGTAGGACTCGCCGATGTGACGTGATATCCTTAGTTCGATTGGGTACGTAGCGATGGAAGAACCGTAGTATTCATACGTTGAGAATCTAACATAATATTATTAACTCGTAACATGAGCCGCGTTATTCTACTATAATCTATTGAACATTCTAAATAGTCTGCCTACATAATTATTGTATTAGACGTACCTATTAGTAAATGTTAGGGATTATTCCTTTCCATTGAGAGCACGCACGCGTCGTCTTTTAGTGAAGCGGTAACAGTCACACAAGAATAGACATTTTTACGTAATATCTTCATGTAGCGCGGCACCGTTTGGGTTACCTAAGTTTTCTATAGAGAATGGAAAATAGGACTTGACAACGGTTCACGATATTGGAAAAGTATTGGGCTTACGATCGTCTCGCTTGGACATTCTAGACGAAGGTTTCCGTTGGCATAATATTGCCGGCTAATCATAATGGAAACGTGGTGCAAAGATTACGCAACAACACGTAATACTTATTTATAACTAGTTTTAAAATGCGATAATATACATTATATTCCCTACAGGCTGGACACACGTAAGTAGCTTACCGATAGGTCGTTCGGTAATACTCAAGCTGGTACATATAAGAGCTTACAACCAGGACATTTTACATTACCCGCGCTGCTTGATCTGTTCACAGTATATAGTGGGAGAGAATAAACATATTAATAATGACCAGGCGCATCCAGAGGCTCGGGGTAGGTTTGTTTGTTAATTTACCACAGCCCGTGAATCTAGGGTCGAAATTTGTGGTTCTTTCGTAAGTAATATTTAATAAGTGACAAGTTAATTGTTTTATTTCCCACAGAGTTTCACCCGTGGGAGGTTCCAGCCCCTCTTTCGCACGCTGGTCCCGATGGCTAACACCTGCTTAATTATAGCCTCTCACACTAAAACCCCAGACAAAGACCATGCCGAGACTCTGTTGCTTCTGCTGGGATCCACTCAGCGTCCTCGTCCTCCCGGCGAACAAACATATCAGGAAAATATCCGGCGTCTGATGTTAAGATTTCTCCTACGGTCCCGCGAGGCAGTCAAATTGACTGGTGCGTATGATGAGGGTCCCACGGCGCGGCCATATAGACAGGATTATCATTTGATGTACTGCTTGTTGAAAGGCTGAATGAACTAACTGGGTGCCAGGAAAAGACCTATCCATCTCAGGTGCGTCAGACAGAGCCAGATTAGCATTTCCAAGGTTATTTGATGCGTATGATCTCACGGCGTAGTCTTTAGACTAGAGATATTAAAGAAATGGTATTCGAAAGTGAATATTACGATTAATTATGACATTCCTGATATATGTGTCCCGTGCCAGAGGAGAAGAACCCCGAAAGGCTCCTGTATACAGCAAGATAGTAAGGTGATGAATGAAGGTGGTGACGGTGGTCCCGAACAGAAGTTTTGATTAATAAACAGCTACCTGCATCTTATAGTTAATACATTCGCAAACTCGTCGAACCAAGGGGCGTGAATAGTAAGAGGTACTTCCCCCTAGATGTTTGAGGGTCGCCGCTCCAGAACCTTCGAACTATCCTGTCATTCTTGGCTTTAAAACCCTGTATTAACTGGGTAGATACAGTTAAGATAATTCTACCTAGCTCCCATCTAAGGTGTCTCCCATTCTAACCAGCCCCTAAGCTGAGAACGCGCGCTCCGTCATTTGGCCCTGGCTAATGTATAATCGCCTTAGCCGCGCCCTTTCTTCTCCTTTATCACAATCTGAATTCCACCTCGTCCGTACCACGGGGCATGAAAAACGTAAAGGCTTCTCGTCCCTGATCAGGAGGAGACGAACTCTCCCGTTCAGTTCTCGTTCACTATCCCATTTATAAAGCCCTGTTTGCCTAAACCTCGTGAATCTAACATGAATAAGCTCGCGTTGTACCACGTCATAATTTACATTATTGCATAATTGTTCGAAATTGTAACTTTCTCGCAAACGTATCCAAAACGGCGGGGCTATGTTTGTATATGTTAGTAGAACACTCGAAAATGGAGGACATGATTGAAATATGTGAAATATGAAACGCGACTTGGACCCAGATCAGATCTATGAAAAACCGGTAAAACGCGGGCAGAAGCCGGCCGCTCGCTTCCATTTACAATCAAACTATCCTCGATATTATATGAATCTCAATCTAAATGATAGCTCCCATTCGTATCGCGACTTAGCTGAATATTGCACCTCTATGACGAAATCAATTTAATATATTAAACCCGAAGGCGCGCTTAGTAATAATTACCTCTATGCCTAAACCCGCTACGAATCATAAATCGCAGTATGCATCAAAATTAGTTACGATTCAGAAAGCATCTAATAGAATACACATAAAAGGCAAAATAAATAATAAATATTGGAAATGCTTAGCTGTTTGTGAGAATCTCCTTTAGATAGTTATCTTCCTGGTTCCCTTCGAGTTTAGATATTTAACAGCGCCAATGACTGATTCCTTCTCGTTTATCTTTCCTCTGAAGTAGCTCCTTGTTTTAAATTGCTTCCGACCTCTACCGTACCTGGAGGGGAGCTGAGTTCTTTCTTCGATAGCCTCCGGATACCGTCAAAGCTGAAAGAAAACTGAAGGGCCTCGTCCTGCTTCGTTTGCGTATTTATGTCCAGAATTGCAACATATTTTGTAAATGGTGACGCATGTTTTCGCTTCGTCAAGAACAAACTCGCGTCTCTTCTAACGTCGGGCCGTGTAACAACATTATTTTATCGAAATCTACCAGAAAATGATTTTAAGTAATTATTAATAATTTTTCACGTTCGCTCGTATGGAACCTGGTCGGGAAAAACATTAAAGAATTGTTAAGCTTTATCAAAGGCGAGGCTTCTTCATTATAAAAATTATCAGACAAATATTTTAAATGCAAGCTTCTTATTAGTGTTGATTTAAATAAGTCAATATCGGCACAATGGCACTAGTTCATTTTATAATTCTCTACGACTTACCTTCTCAAAACTTATATTTTCAGAACTCACACTTCACCCAAGGTCTACTCAAACCAACTTACCTCAACATCTTGAATATGTACATATTTTAAAATGTCTAATTCGTATCTCAATGCGGTACATTGACATTATTGTGAACCCGTGTTAAGTACCTTATACTGAATGACAAAATATATTATCTACTAATACTTTATTAGAGTTTACTTCGCGAAGAAATGAAAACGACTTAGTGAAATGCTTGTCTTAACTCGCAACGTCTCTTTTCTTCCCCCAACCCGATCTGAAGTCCTCATTTAAACCGATGAAAATAAGTTCTCAAAATGAAAATTTCGCTTTTCATTTTGAGAACGAGATGACGAATGATGTATCTGTATTTTCCACGGATTAGGAATATATTTAAACTTTGACCATACCCCGGATAGAAAATATAACGGCTTGTAGTCGTGCTGTATATTCTTCCCGGTAAGTTAAGTTTCTCAATCATTTTAAATATGAAATTAAAATTTTCTTGCCGACATGGATTTAAAATACTTAACAGCATACATTTACTACCAATACTGAGCAATTAAAAAAAATATTTTAGGGTTTTTAATCATTCTGAATGATAACGAAATGTTTTTTTGTCTAAATGCATTTAAAATCATTAATAACGTACGTAGGTACAACTACAGATACTATAAATAAATAAAATGATAATATTATATAATTTGATCACTATTGTATATTTACTCTCAATATATTCGATACAATACGATTATCTTACTTATTTCTATTCGTTTAATTAATAAGAGTGATACATAATTATATTTATATCTTTGTTATTCTTTTCATAGTGACATTAATATTCTTTGATCTCTTTCTTATAACTTACATTAACAATATGCTTCTTATAACAAAGATATGTTTAATTGCAACTACATGCCACCTATACATTTAATGAGGACAACATAACTCAAAAGTCGTTATTTAAATTAAAATGTCAGTATATTAAATGAGGTCAGTAAAATAAGTAAATGGTAAGCAAAATCTGATGAACTTTCATTTTTTCAGTATTCTATTTAAATGGTCAGTATAATAATTTATTTATTTATTTATTTAATTTTCTATTTATTTTCATTACATTTTGTAATATCTAGTCCCACAAAACTGATCAAAATATACTGACCAATTCATTTAATATATTGACTAATTAATTAAAATACTGAGGATTATATTAATACAATACTGACCAAATAAATACAAGCCAATTTTTTGATATATTGTTAGTTGGACACGCATTAAATAATTGGTTTTCCACTCATTCCAGTCATTTTTAGACCGGAATGTTTTTTTCTTAGATTTTACAAAATATTAATTTTATTGCAAATATTTAGGGAAATGTTACAGGTTTACTTCTTTCAATAGACGTATATTACTACAAGCCTTATGAAGGGTTAATTTTAAGTTTTGAAAATTGTTTAAACAGAACATTAAATAATGAATAATTAACTTCAAAACAATTTTAATTGTTTCGTGTTTGAGATGTACGTATTTTAAAGATATAAATGTTAAGAAAGATATCGAAAAGGCTACGACTGTGTCCGAGGAAATAAAGTGAATGGAGCTTTAAACGCAATTATGTCTAACAAGACTTTGTTCCCTTAGGCGAGATTAGCGGTACACTTTGGAGTTCTGTTATTAACTCTTATGTATGAAAGCGATGAAACGAGCAAAAGTAAATTGGAAACAACTTTAGTAGACTGAATTTATGATCAAACGCAAGAAAATGTGAGTGTAAATAATATATATTTGACTATTTAATCTCCATTAAAAAAATACATAATTAATAACCTCCTAGTAACCTCGAACAGAACTAGAGTAGTAGATACCTATCATGGATCGTGTAGCGAAGCTAAATTAACAATAGGCAGGGTATGTTGCAAGGCAGGATGCCACAATATGGACTTCCAGAGTTCTGATGTGGAGATCTTGGGAGGATAAATGAGGCCTCGGAAGGACCTCAAAAGAGATGGACCGACAATATACCCGCTGTAGAGAGGTAGAAATGGCTACAAGAAGCCAACAATAGAGAAGGATATGGAAGAGGCCTATATCTTGCGGTGGAAAGAAAGGGTGAATAAGAAGAAGACGTAACCTCATAATTAACTAAAGTTACTTCAAGAACCTAAAGCTGTACATCATAATAGATTTTGTTATAATCAATTGGTTGACCATAGAGACCCAATCTGTCTCCATGCAGCCTATTACTGTTTTTCTCAACTAACACTAGGAGGACCAATCAGTCGCCTTCCCTCTGGAGTTGCCAAGAAGACATATCTTGGTATAAGGATTACGAAGAATATATATTATTCTGACATTCGCATGACTAATTAAGATCGTTCCACATGAAAAAGGTAAAAATAGGTTGTCTAATGAAATTAAAATAGAAATTATTAATAAAAAAATGATGAATTGTTCTTAAAAAAATTATTAAATGAGGAAAAATAAATTTAAAGATACTTACATGAAAAAAATACAAAAAATTAATTATTCATATTTTAACAATTATTGTTTATACACTTGCACGACAAAATACAAGTTAATTTAGATTTTTTACAATTACAAGCCATCGTTCGACAATCTGCTGCGCATTCACAGGGCTGAATCAAAGATTCTGGCAAAGGTTGCTTCGTCATTTGTTGTGGCTACAAGTTACCATTTATCTCTTCATATCCAAATAAATTATAATCAATTGTCTGAAGCTGATTTTGATGGGCATTTATCTATAAATATGTTTGTACTGTAGTTGTCAACAAATGTAAATGCAAAGCATCAGATGTGCACATGATTTTCACTACATTTAAATCAAATCCATTTTTTTGTAAAATAATATGAATCCTCTGGCGCCTGAACTATAGATAAATAATAAATAGTCAACAATAAAATGAATAGAAAAGTTGTAGATAAGCATTGTTTAAAATTTATGTGTCACAGAAGAATATTTTTCTAAAAAGTTAACAGTAACAGTAAAATATTTTTATATTTAAACTGAAAATGAAACTCGGAACAAAACCTAAACCCAAAAAGCACTAAAGGGAGAAATTTAACAAACGACCATATAGATACTCGTAGGGGTAGACGTTGCCCGACCTGGCTTCACGTTCCAGGAATGATCACGTGCGCCACGTCACGTCGGACTGAAAGATGTAATGTTAAGGAATAAGAAAGCAGAAACCCCTTTCATTTTTTACTTTCAGTGGAGCCGCGTAATCGGCTAATTTCAGCAAACTATCGAGCTGAAACTTTGCAGGCAGACTCGTGGCGACGATAAAAATGATATTTATTTATTTTATTTATTTATTTATTTGTTTACGCCCATTAGGTATAGGCTTTTACATAAAGAATATAATATGAAATTCAAAAAGCCCATACATTTTTCTAATTTTCGTTTAAAAAAATTTAATTATAGTATAATTTTGGATTTTTCGAAATTTTAACGGTTTTTCAAATTGGAAACCTTACAAATGAGAAAGGAGCCCGACGCATGGAGAAGGCGCGAAACCTGTTTCAACTAGAAATAAGAAAGGGGGTATAATAAAAACTTGGTTTTTATGGATTAGTTTTTTTTATTTGTATACATAAAGTCTGTGTCATTATTGGATAATATATTGTATAATAAATGCTACAAATACATATATACTTTATTACAATTTAATTTTATAAATTGTACATGCTTTCTCAACATCCTACACTAAAACAAATGAAATAATATTATTAATATGTATTATACTCTTGTAAGCTTCGGAAATTCATGAACGAATTAATTATTCCAATAACCACTTGGCCAATTAATATTTCAAACAGTGTCTAACCTATCTTCAGTGCTTTCACAAGAGTGATCTAAATTATTCAATTCGTAATTCATTCGTTGAATCGAAGAAACACTCCGTCAGGTTCCTACAAACGAACTTTTCAATGAGAACTTGTGTCTGTATCTTTTCAACTGGGTATACTTTCTTTAGATCAAAGGAATTCAATTTAATAGCGTCTTACCTGAGAACGGGTAAGATATTTCACTCTTAAGAGAAATCATCCGAAATGCGATGCTAGAAATTGAAAGATAATTGGCTGCATTAAGGATTATTTTATTTTATTTTGAGTGAACTTTTTTTTTTGAGTATGACTGAGTGATTTTGAGGAAACATTTTTACATTTTAACGTCCCAAATATTAATTAAATCTATAAAAAATTTGCGATACTTCAATTCACAAAATGTATATCAATAATATAACATTTGGATGTTTTAGTAATAAACCGAGATCAGCTGGAAATATTTTGATACCTAAATGTAATACTAGCACAGCCCAACACCATTTCTCTTATCAAGAGTATCATTCTTTAATGCTCTTCCCAATGAAATGAAGACGGAAAAAAATTATAGAAAATTCAAAACTAAAATGAAAAATCTTCTACTTTTTATGTTTTTTTTACTTTTTTAAAAAATACCTTTAAATTTTATTACAATACCTTCTAAATTATTAATTTTTATAACTTAATTTAACGTTTCCTTGTGTATATATTATTTACTTAATCTAATGTCTTAAATTTTTGTCTTCATATATTGTTTACATCTTACTTACTTAATTTAATGTCTTAATTTTTATATCTTAATCTAATGTTTCCTTGTCTATATCTTACTTATTTAATCGAATGTCTTACACTAACGATTACATTAAGAATAGATATATACATATATGACAATGCCCCCACTTTTAAACACGAGAATAAATTCTCATTTAAAAGTGGGTAAGCGTGTAATATAAATGAGTATTAATTATATTATAATGAATACACTCTTGTTTGTATATTTACCAAATAAATAAATAAATTTAATGAAAAAACAAAAATTGATAACAAACAATTGATTAAATTATAAAGTAAATAAATATTTAATTATATCGCACAAAAATTTCTTTCATTTACATTAATGTTCCCCATGCTTATTAATTTATTATTTTTAACATTATTACAACTCTCGTGTATCTATACTTAAGTACAAATTTGGTGGAATTTCGCAAAATTTAAAAATAAAAATGATGAATCGCAATTTCCGAATTTATGAATTACCGGGTTGGTGTCCCGGTGATAACCAAATATTTTTTCTATTTGATTCATCTTATCTGTTTTAAATAAACCCTTGTAGTAAGTTTGTAATAACTTTTGAAAATCAAAATAGTAGAAAGTATTTATTTTTCACTTATTACGAAAGGGCTTCCATCTGGTGACTATGACATGTACAACATTCCCGATACTGCGGCTGATGTGAAATTCTTGTTAACTCCGGTGATCGCCCCAGCCTGGGTCCGCTGCCATCGCACGAAAGTTAATTCCGCCTAAGATTACTTAGGAGTCAGGTGATGTGTGTTTATCTTAGTTATCTCAGGGTTCATCTTAGCTAGCTTAGCCGATACATCATACCCCAGCTCAAATATGTCCTGCCTGGACGAAAATTTACAAACCCTTCTTGAGCACGGTAGTTATATTGCCTTCTTACGTGATTATTATCTTAGAAACAAATACCTACCTATTCTACAAAAATATTTTGAATGCAACTGTACAAGTTCAATATTTATCCAGAAAAAATTTTCATGCACAAGAAATATTGATTGCGCGAAAGTTTGAGTAGTCAAACTCAGCTTGGCAAAATTATTATGTATGAGATACACTCATTAATTAATGCTTTGTATATTGTTAATATATAGTTTATACCTTCATGAGACCATATTTCTTAAAATAAAATAAAAATTTTAAAAAAATTACTATATTATATTACTAAAATGAAATTTAATAAGCATGCTACTTTTTCACAGCATTAAAATCGTTTTTTTTTAATAATTTTAATAACTTTATACATGGCCCACTTTTACACAACGTACAAATTAAAAACGTCTTCAAAACAAAACTTATAATTCGTATCTGAAGAAATTAAAAACATTCATAACTTATTCCACTATTGATATCAATGACAATTTTTTTCGTTAAATTAATAATTATACTTTAATAAATATACCTAATGAAAAGAAAATACACACGCATGACATATTTAGTGATAGAAGTATACCACAGTAACAAAAATATAAATAAATTTCTATTTTTTCTAGAGAAATTATCTATTTGCAATGCTTCCGTATTCTACAAAACATAAATTTATCTTCATTTTTTATGTATATTTCAAAAATTTAAATAAAACTTAAACATTATTTTTTCCAAGCTTACACCTTGCTCCAGTTATTTAATTGTGTTTTTACTTAATTTTTCAATATAAACAAGTATGATACATCTAATATACAGATTCAGTAGTTCTAGTTTGTATCTGCTTGCCAAGATATTCATTTAAATTTATGTATATAATTTTATAATAATAATGTTTGTGCATAATTTTTCTAAATCTGATATAAAATGTTGAATTTATTCGCTCGTGAATACATTTACTTATGAAAATAATACACGTTGTCTAATAAGTGTATCGATTTACTGAATCAATATCGGTAATTATTATTGAATTTAAATTAAATTATTTCTTCAATAATTAAGGATCCTTTAAACATGAAAAAAATTGTAATGTAATAATTCTGATTGAAACAGTAAAGACTTACTAATTTATTTTACATTTAACCAAAAGTAACTATCGTTTATATCGACAATTTCACTTGATTGGATCTTAATTGCTTGAACATTACTCGACTCAAGTTACTTTCAATACATATGTATGACTTTAACGGAGTCTTCACTTAGACTCGAATCTTTTATCTTTCCACTGGATGCTGAGTGGGAAATGAGTTAAGAGGGCTATTATGTAAATACGGGAAGTGGAGAAATCTTCCATTTCGACTCCATGGGTGGCGATGCCGACCGGCGATCAAATCACGGAATAAAATGCCACCCTTTTTATATCAGCTGACAATCAATCTTTTTGATTGATACATATTTTTCCCATTTTATTTCTTTGGTTTTTTTATTGACCTAGACCCAGGATTTTACTAAATTTATTATATATTTTACTTTTTTGTAATAAACGTCACAATGGGACGTTAACCCCCACACATACAGTCATACAGACATATATTTCTGTAGATAAATCGAGTTCTAAGATAATATAGCTATACATCTTAGAAATGTTACAGAGAAAAAATTAGAGAAAATTTCGAAGAGGAAGGCGCAAGCAAAATTACATTCACCTAACAATGAGAATGGCGATTATAGATATACATGTGTATAAATGTAGTAACATTTAAATAGTAACAGTAATAAACATGTCTAAACATGTGTATAAACTTTAATATTTTTAAATCCGTTTGCTTAAAATCCGGTAAAACTTCTTCTCCTTCTTTTTTTTAGTAGATCTGTTGATCTGTGCTACAGAAAACTACGCCTCCTGGGATGACGAGGTCCAGCTATCCCTCCATCTTTTCGGTGGTCTTCCCGGTGGGCATTATCCAGAGGGGATTTCATTCGCTATGCATACACGAGTCTATCACTGTCCATTCTGGCTACTTGATTCCGCCAGAATCTCCTTCTGGATCTACTTCAACGTGCTATGTCCTCTATTTTGCAAGTTTTCCTTATGTCTTTATTTCGGACACGGTCACGTAAAGTTTTTCCAGTAATGGATCTCAGCACCTTTATTTCAGTTATTCTGAGGAGTCCTTTGGTGTGGACGGTGTCAGCCCGCGTCTCTACAGAGTATGTCATAATAGGTCGCACGCATGTCTTGTGACCTTACTTTCAATATGCATATTTTTGTTTTCCCATACCAAAGTCTTGAGACACCCTGACACGGTGGATGCTTTGTTAACTTGCTCTCTAACTACTAACTTGCTTGGTAAAACTGAAAAATAAATTACTTATATTTTTTGTTCCTATAACATCATACAATAAAAAGTTCAATTATGAATAATGCAGCCCAGAGTTGCATTATCATTTAAAAATTAAATAATGTTTCACATTTAATTTCACTATTTGTTGTTAACTTACTTGGCATTTAAGATTTCGCGGATTTTATTAAATTTTTACACAATAAATAATGTATTTTAAATTAACCTTATTTTAATATTCACAAATGCGTGAATTATATTCACGATTTATATATATATATATATATATATATATATATATATATATATATATATATATATATATATATAATAATATCAGGGGTACGCGATGGCCAGAAAAAAATATTATTCCTTCCTTAAAAAAACCAGCTGCATGGCTGGCTAAATGAGCATTTACTAAGAGTTGCTGCAACCATTATTCCAGATGTATGTTACACAGCAGGGAACACAAAGTGTCTCAAATGCTATCTGTTGTTGTATTGTCTTATCAGACTCTTTTCCCAAAATATGTAACCATGTCCAATATCATATAGTTTATAAGAGAACTTCTTTGATGAAAGTAATGCACGTGTGCTTTTTAGGTAAGAATAATGAAGCGCTTGTATTCAAAATAAACTTCAACAACATTTAACCGTTGTTTCCTCGAATTTTTATATGTACATGTGTATTTTTCAAGCTTCTACTTATAGACTCAAACAACAATCACAAACCGTACAATTTCAAAAAATTTATTGTTTTTAAAATGTATATTTTATCCCGCGCTGTAGTAGTAGACAGTAGTCGTTTTTTGTACATATTGGAAATATTTTTTGCACAAACTATTTATCGTACTATTTTTTAAGAAAAATTTATTTACTCTGATAATAGCATTACTATTATTATCTATCTGAACAAAATGTATGATTATTCATAAATATAAATAAAATAAAATCCTCAACGTGCCCCCCTACGTACACTTCCATTGATAAGTAAAAACTCTAAGCGCATCTTTTCGTAAAATAAAATAGCGTAAAATCGTATGATAGATTTTAAGCGAAATGATAACGAAGGGTGAAAGTGAATATTTACCTACTCTTATAGTATGTTCAGTTTGAAATATGTGAAAATAGAACCTTATAAACGATCCAAATGAAATATCATTTAGGCAATAAACATTATTCCAGCTTTTTCGAATGAATTTTCTCATCTATAGACCAAGGCTTCGAAGGCCCGACATCGGGAAGGCTTGGTAATACAAGTGGTGCGAAGAGGTCAACAGTTTGGCAGACTCCAGAATGTCCAGGGATAGCTGACAGGGATTTCGTGTTCGTTGGCAATTTATGGCCACTTAATTGGTCCTATCGCGCCATCTGACGCCCAAAGCCTGTAGAAGGCTGGCCAAACTAATTTTGAGGGGGCAGTTTTTAACCACAATATACCTAGAGAATACCTTTGATAATAACCTTTATAATATTTAATTAAGGTTGTAAGGTTTTCTCGCACCTTTAGTGTCGAATACAATGTTTTAGAGGAAGGGACAATGACAAACAATTTTTGAGTCCTTTCTGGAAACAAGACTGTAGCATGTATGGTACGAGATTGCATTATGTTGCGTTTCTGTTACTCTGTACCGTACATCTGCGTTGTTTAATTTGAGTTTTAATAATTTTGAAAAGTTTCCATATTATTTTGCTTTTACATTTTCTATTATATTCATAGTTATAATTTATTCAGTTTAACTATTATATTTCAAAACTTTTAGTTTTCCCACTAATGTCATGGTTCGTTTTATTATTACTTTACACAATTAATGAAAACTTTACACATTTTTGGTATATATTTAAAAAAACTATGTTCACTAATATGATATACGTTATTTAAAAAAATAGAAGAGAGAATGATAAATATTTTTATGATAACTGCAAAACTGGCTAATAATAATCCAAACAAGGTGTTACACACAACGGACTGAGTATAGGGCTGTGTAGGGATTTGGTGTGGGAGATTGTTGGTGTTACAGAATCGAGTTCTTCTTTGAGTGTCCTCAGCAAACATATGTGAACCCGCGAGATTAAATGTTGACTTCTGAAATTGTATTCTTTCTTATATTTGTGTTAGAAATATTAATTCAATACGATGGTTACATGTTGAGGTTTGTATAAAGCCTATATTTAGGGTATAAAAGCAAAGGCAGCAATATCCAAAATATTAAAAAAATGTTTTGAAAGCAGCCACCAAGGATTACTAATTTAAAATGTACTGTATGTATATATTTATTAAACTATATTGTTTGGAATATTAGGTAGGTTTAATGAGAAAGGGATGAAGGTATACCGTTTTTCCAGCATTTAGAGTTAAGAAATTATAGTCGAACCATTTTTTTATCGTATTTACGTCTTGAATTAAACACGTTTCGTAAAAACATTTTGTAAATAGAAAAATCTGACAACAGCTTAGCGCAAATCATAAAATTTTAAATAATCATCTTACTATCCGTACATTTTTTCTATAAAAATAATGAGAAGATTAATATGTTCGACATATCAATGATTGACAAAAGATTTTTATTTCGGTTGTTCCTTTGTAATGTAAAATGTGTGAATTTTAGAGAAGGGTGATTCATCACCCAAAATGTACAATTCTTGTTTATGAATAAAAAATTACACGAGAAATTAAAAAAAATATTTTATTTTGTTTTCTTTTTTTTCTAAAGTCAAACGAGAGCCTGAATTTAAAAAAATTAAAACATTTAAAAATGTTTAAAACGAAGTTGATTCTCAAATTATATGTTTCTCAATCTCAAATCATAATTTCTAGGATCATAATGGCAAATTAAAAACGTATGTTAGTAATGTTTTACTGTTGTTAAAAAATGCAATAAAATATGAAATTCTTTTTTATCAGCGGTAAGACACGTCAATCAATCAAGTACAAATGCAAGGAAGTGATCAGATTTATGGGCCTGGTCCCGGAGACCACCACGCAAGCAACCATTTTCAATTGAAAATAGTAAGTATTTATACGAAGTAACGAGTAATTTAAAAAGTCAAGGATAAAGGTATATTTAGCGCGTAACAAAGGTTTCAATACATTCAGGGAAAAGGGAAAGGTAAATAAATAAAAGAGAGAATGTTAGTAGCTAATAATTTGACTTCAGCGAAAAGAATGTTCAGATTTTTATTTGATTTCTATTTAACTTAGGTACCCATTCGGTAAGGTACGTTTAAAAAATATCAGTTACGTTTAAACAAAATTCTAAAATGATCCGCTTGTCATAGACCTATATTGATTGTATATTCAAGACACATAGATTGTATTTTCAGGACACGTTCCCCAACCTACAATCAGTAGCACCTTAAGGAGCCTATACACATTGGCCGAGGTTGGCCCAAAGTAAGGTTGGCCCAATGTGTACAGGGCGTTTTGGCCGTGCGTAGAGACGTTTGCCAAACTTGGCTTGGTAGTCGGGTTTTCGAGCACACATCAAAAGAAAGAGGCGTGGCTCAAGTTGTCAACTTTTTTTAGGGTTGTCAACTTTTTTTACAAGAAATAAAGTATATTTAAGTCTGAGAAGAATATTAAGCTGTATTTTAGAAAAATGAACAGTATTTTATTTATTTAATGTATTAAATACATATTTTTAGAGCTTCTCGTACAACTTATTAATTTACACTCTTTTTAAAAACTTCATACGCCTCACCACAATTATAACTAAAATTAAAATAAATGAGGAGCACATTTTTTATTAAATTAATATTTGCTCTATTTCTATCCTCCCGCCACTTTGCATTCATTACTCAAAAAATTCTTTCAGTAAATGCTGAGGTGGCGGGAACAGAAAGTAGATATGAGACAATTTTAGTAATATTTTTAAATTCTTCTGAGTTGTTTACTAATAAATGGCTCCACTTTTGGCCAGTACTCATTTCAAGAAAATCTTTGTCTTCTGATACTTTTTTATAAATTATTTTGAAATTTGTTAATTCTGTATACAAATCATTCATACTAATATTTCTGTGAGCGTTTCAGTCTGAATAATTTTGATGCTGAAAACAGTATTTTGTATATTTTATTTTTGTTCAACAGTAAAAAGTATAATGTAGTAAAAAACAATATGATACTAATTTTAACAGTATAGTTGGCAACCCTAGGCTCAGCCGGCAACGCGCAACGCGCTTCGATCATTGCGAGGTTCGCCGACACCGACGTTGGCTAATGTGTAATCGCTGTCCGCCATTTTGCAAGTTTGACGCTCTGCCGAGGTTCCCGGACCGTATACACATTGGCTGAGATGACCCAAAATGACATTGGCCCAATGTGTACAGGGGTTTTTTTGCGCAACTCAGCGAGATTTGGACAAACTTGGTTCATATCCATCGTTTGTCGGTATTTGAATAAACTTCAAAGAAAGCATGAGTCATGAAGCTATCGTGGAGCAATGAAAAATTAGTTGTATGGACAGAAATTAATTATGTGTACAATGAATGAGTTTTATAATTCATATAATTTATTTCAACAACGTTATTTAGTCATAACCAAAATAATTACTATTTTTTTTTATTTATTTCGTCAAACCGATTGAAAATAATATACATGAACTATTTTATATTGTAAATATATACGGCTATAAAGGTTTTTACTTTAAAAATTGTACAAAATGGATAAATAATATTTTCAGAAATATTTATTATATTCAACTAGCTGTAACCCATCAAAAATGACAATACTTTTACATGTTTTTCCTAAGGAATAAGTTTTTATTTATTTATATAAAAAAGGAAAGAAAGAAAAAAAATACTACTTACTTACTTACCATCACGCCGTTTCCCCCTTGGGGGTAGGAAGAGAGGATAGAGCGCCATACTCTTCTGTCCTGACATACAACTCTCGCCTCATCCACATTCATACATCTTCGCATGCAAGCTCGCCGGTTGTTGAGGCTTCTAACGGGACCATCTTTCAGTATCTGGTTAATCTGGTCATGCCACGTATTCCGCGGTCCTGTCTTTCTGGCGCCATCTACATAATATCTTTCTATACATAGCATATATATCTTTCTTACGATTCTTTCCTCATTCATTCGCTCAACATGCCCAAACGATCTGAGCGATCCTTTTTTAATTCTATTATTTTTGCTAAGTTTAGCTTTACATTCATTTCTAATATCTGCATTCTTTACTCTATCATAAATGGATTTGCCACACCTATGTCTGACGGATCCCATCTTCACTGTATTCAATTTACTTTCGTTCCTCTTCTGCCAGCTCCAGGCTTCACTTCCATACATCAGTGACGGTATCAGAATTCCATTACTTACCACTAGTTTTGCCTCAGTATACATATTTCTATTAGAAACTATTGCGTTCAAAGCACTACATATATAATAATAAATTCAAAGCACTAAATATATAAGAATAAAAGATACTACATATGAATAATAAGAATATTTCGTCGCTGTATATATAATTAATCTTATGTGACGTTTTAGTACATTCTGAGATAAACGAATAAAACTGTTTTAAAAAATAATTGCACAGACTAGATTTATAAAAAATATTTTAAATAATTACTAGGCAGACTTTCCAGAAAAACGGCAATGTTTTTATTAGTATATCTCCATTATTTATATGAAAAATGTACTAAACGGCAAAAAACGAAAAGAAAAAATTATGTAAAAAATTTTACGTAAAAAAGAGAATGGAAAAAAATTATGTAAAAATTTCCAGGGAAAAAAAGAAAAAAAAATTACGTTAAAAAAATTAAATAAATTTACGTAAAAAATTACGTACAAAAGGAAAAAATTACGTAAAAAATGTATCCACTAGCAGAAAATGATTTTATTATTATTGTTGGTAATATGTTATTACGTCAGCCTATCGCTTCGCGGCTATTTGTATCTGGCAAATTTCCCCTTTTAATTACGGGTAGTTTAGATATAATGAAGATAAAGTATTTATTCAGTATTTCTATAAAAATGTAATTAAAATTTCAACAAACAAAATATTCTCGACCGTAAAAAAAAAACTCGATCCTGCTAGGATTCGAACCTGGAATCTTCAGATCCGCAGTCAGACGCGTTATCCGCTGGGCCACACATCACAACGGGAGCCGTGGCAAAATTATTGTATACAAATGAAATCAGCGTATTTATAATATAGATATATATATGTATACACGTATAAAGTCGAATAGCATACGTAATCCATCGCCAAAAAAAGTGATACAAAAAACACTGTTTTGGGTCGCACGGTGGGAGAAATAGGCGTAAACGATGAAACAGGGCCGTACTCTGTCAAACTGTATTTGTTTAATGAATGTTAATGTTTTATAGAAAAAAAACGTGTTATTTTTAATGAGAAAGTACTGCTGAAATTACTTATTATAATCGTAGATGCGGAATTTATTTAAATGTTATATAAATCATTGAATTATAAATACATAATATGTACCTGTGATATGAAAAAACTTGCTAGCGTTCTGAAACAAAGGCTTGAACCAAAAATCTGCAGACCAAACGTCATGACCACTAACTACCTAGTGCATCAAATAAATAAATTATTATGTTAGTATTTACGTAGCTATTTAGTACGTTAATGTATTTTATACAATAATATTTGTTGTCTTTAATAGTGATGTTTATACATTTATTATATAATAGTGGAATAACGGGTTATTTAGAAGAAATACGTTATGACCGCCATAAAAGGCATTAATGTTTGTATTTTTTTATAATTTATAATTTTTCATTAATTTTTATTTTTAAACAATCATAATTTTATTTTTAAAACAAATCTACTATATTTAGATGTTTTTACATAAAATATAAAAAATCTAAATATCAAAAAAAACGGTCGATAATTTGCATGATAATGATTTTTGGCTATATCTAAAAAATAAAAAATTTAATCCTTATTTTCAACACAAATTGGTTTCTTAAAGCAATCATGGCGCTGCACTATTACTAAATAATTGACTTGCATACTTTAATTTAATTTTTGATTATGAAATTTAATATGTTGCCGCCGCAATTTGTTACCGAAATGCATGTTTTCTTTTTCTTAAAGAGAGTTTACTTTTCCAGAAAATTCCAATTGATTTCATTATTTTCGTTTTCTATGATAACTTTTTTACTCTCAAAACAATTTCTTATTAATTTTAACATATGATATGCGTCCACAGAAATTACAATTCTTGTTTTGTAGATGGATGCTTAAAAGTTGGCTTTAAATTATCATAGTCAAATGAGCATCCTAGAATTTTTGCCATTGATATGTTAACGGGACAGCCATTAAAAGTTAATGAAACTACTTCTACGCCAGCTGCATGAACTTTTTCTAAACATCGATTTATCAAAGATGCACGCTATTGACCGTTAGTTCCTTCCACTTAAAATATGCTAATGGGAGTTTGAAATTCGAATTTATGGCAGTCAAAAAAAAACACTAAAGCATCTTTTGCTACCGCAAGATCATCATCGTTGATATCGGTACCCATATCTACGTACCCGTAATAATTTTCTCCGTCATATTCGATGTGCTTTCTGATAGCCATTTCATCGAGCGCTAAGTTCGCAACAATTTTATATTCAGTGGAAGAAGATTTTAATCTAAGAGCATCGAAAGCTTCAGAAATAAATCCCGGGTTACCGTTTATACTTTGGTACCACCTTTTAATGGACTGTTCCTGGCTCTACCCCAAAAAATTCCAAGAAATTCAAAGAAGAACCACAAAAGTTGATATTTTGCCGTGCGAAGTTCTATGTTGTATTGCTAAACTGACTAAAGTTGACAGAAGTTATTTAGTAATTGAGCTGAAACAGTTTGTAGACCAATATGAGACTTTCATAAAGACTGAATGGGATGAAAATGACAAAAATGAACAAGATAAGCCAAAGCTGAATCATGATGTAGAAAAGAGTGAGGATTATAAATTAGAATTGCAAGAAAATAATTATGTTCACTATTTAGTGAAAAAAAGTGTTTTAGATGTTTAGCGTGCGCTTTTTATGTTGTTTCTGAATTATCTCAATCAGGGCTCTTTACTAATCTTTATATAGCTTATAAGTTTATATTAACCAATCCCTAAGAATGTTCTTAGGTTTCCACGGCCACTCAGAATCTTCTGGTTTGTGTCTTCTGGGGTACTATGCCGTATACACATTAGCCCTGATGATGGACCCTGCAATGGGATCCGAAACATCGGCCAGAAGACACAAACCAGAAAATAACTCTTCCTTGTTACTTTTGAGCAAATCTTTTCAAAATAAAAAATAGGCTTAGATCAACTTTGAATCAGGAGTTAATGTCTAATGTTTTGTTTATAAATATAATTAAGTATTAATTTAAGTAAGAATTTTATTATCGATGAAGTGGCAATTTAATTTTCATTATCGATGAACTTAAGAAAAAAATGATGGTTTAGTGCAGGTACTAAAGGATAAATTAATGTTTTAAAGAGCTTAATATTAATTCTTGAATAAATAGCGTGATTATTTCCAGTATAGATAGTGATACGCACTCGTGGTCATTTCCCACTTTTCAGAGGGCAGATCCCCGGCTACGATCGCCGCTCTGACGTGCTATCAAACAATTTGGGGAGCGATGATCACTAAGGGAGTGGTGGTGGGAAAATTTAAATGAAAACATTCGAGTTTGGATCGTACATATATTTACATAATTGAAATTGGAAATTCATCGTTAAATCTAACCTTATTATCTAACGTTAATTCTACCTTTCTATCGTCTTGAACGTGGCGACGTCCTGGTCCGGCGACGCGACGCTGTACGCATCACGGAGCGACGATTCCCTCGACGCATGGCGTGAGGCCCATCTCACGCTGGTCTCCTTCTGCGCTGGCGGCGGGCTGGTTATCGCCCTGATAACCAGCTGACCATCTCCAATGGTCTTCGGCCCCGCCCTCGTCCTCTTCTTCCTCGTCCGTAACAGCGGCCACGTCAGGCTACATCAATCCACCTGACGCCGCTGTTGGTGGACTCCAGACGTTCTCCTCAGCCTCCTTGACTGTCACCTTGACAGTCAAGATTACCTTAGACCACCCGGCTCTCCAGAGAGTCTTCTTCCTCTGCTGGGGCTCCTCGGCGTAGTCCTCCCGACTGTCGCTCTGACCAGTCGGGTTCCCGTCTCTCTTCTTCTCGTTTCTCTTTCTCTCGGCGCTCCTTCCGCGGTTCACTTAATTGATGGTCGGCCGACAGTCATCTCTCACTGCCGGCCGACCTTCTCGCACGACTTTTAACACTCACTACTCACTTTTAGACTTCCAAGTCCCAACTGCTCTTCCAACGATCTACTCCCAACTCTTTCCAAGTCCCAACTGCCCTTCCAACGATCTACTCCCAACTCTTTCCAAGTCCCAACTGCCTGTGGGAGTGGCCACGCAGGGTTTTTATACATTTCAGTTTCCCTTCAACGTTTTTGGCCACTACCCTCCTGTCCAACACTTAATCTTATTCGTTAGGCCTAATATTCGGCCACGCCTCCTAATATTATTTTACTTAACTAATCTTAACTAACAAGAAATAGAAATCTAAAAATTAATACCACTTATAAATAATTTTTTTTTTCATAAAATTAATTACATTAACAATTAATTTATTAACATACAACATCAAATTATTATTAATATACCTAACAGACAAGTACATATACACTATTTAATTAACTATACAATTATCTAAATCTATACGATAAAATATATCTTAGCATACCTTATTTTTAAACTTATTTTCGGTGGTCAACCGAACTATGACATAATCACTAGCAAATATAATATTACTACAACTAGATTGCATTTGACATACATACAATTGAAAATTTTATAATTATTTACATTTAAAATTGATAAAAGAATCCTAATCATCGTCTACCTATATCTACCTATAATTATATATTAAAATATCGCAATCCAGCTAACTTTTTATTATCTGCTGCTCTTATATATATCTTGTTATTAATAATTAGTCTAATATTAACAAACAATAGATGGAATGAGCGTCAAGGCACAGATGGCTTTTGGACCACCCCGGTTAGGGGCTATATAATTTATTACCGTTCAAGAATATACGGAAGCAAGGCGAGATTTTTCTACAATAATTGAACGGACTGGCGAACAATGTTAAATGTTGGTTTTAGAAACTAATAGCTTCCTTAGCACGGATTCGGAGAAAATTTGGTAAAAATCATGTACCCCGTCTCCTTAGAAATTTATGGCTTTCTAACATGTGCAGCTACGACCATGAGGGTGTTCTTACGACAAAATTTAAAAATTCGCAGAATTACCCTTGGCTCTGAAATCTTACGAAAAAAAAAACGCGACCACCCCGAAGAGAGAGAACGAATTTGACGCGTTTTTCACAATAAAATTGATAGGAATACATCACTAGTATTTGTCAATTACACATTTAACTTATACCTTTGATATAGATATAAAATAGGCCTACTTGCAGCTACGGCTTTGAAGCCACGTATTTGAAATTGCTTGCACATAGCCCCCTGACCCACGTTAAGTAGCTCAATCTATGTATGTGAAAATTATAAGATGGCCGATAGATTCCTGCCTATGTTAAATGTTCAAACAATCATGACCTAATATCAATAGTTATGGAGATATGCAGTATCAAAGATTGCATTTTTTTTTCAATATTTCTGACTTATTTTTTGCAAAAATTTGAACTATCATTACAGTAACTTATATCGATTATGAAAAATTTATTTGTTTCAATAAAACTTAAATAAAACTATAAAAACCTTGTAAAAAAAACATTTTTTCCAATTTTCTCAAGGTTTTTATCATTGTATTCGACTTGTATTAAAGCGAATAAATTTTTCATAATCTACATAAGTTACTGTAATGATAGTTCATGACAGTTCAACTTTAAAAAAAATGCAAACTTTGATATTGCACAGCTCCATAAAATGCAGGGGCCCCTTCACTAGTTCTCGCCGAGGGCCCCCAAGAGTGCCAGTGCGCCCCTGTCGCTCTAGCCAAAGCGAGGTTGGCCGATACGTTGGCTAATGTGTAATCGCTGTCCGCCATTTTGTGAGGTTGGACGAGACGTTGGCTCTGCCGAGGTTGGGCCAATGTGTGCAGGGCCCTTTAGATTTGACTGTTCGTGATACGTATATCGTCGGCCGAGAGAGTAACAGTAACATAATGTTTGAAATTTTATTTTATTTTAACATTTGAAATTATAAATTAAAAATTATCTTGCTGCATGGATTGGCTTAGGACCCTTGGGGTAGGGAGCCGTTTAATCTGCCAAAGGACGAATGTATTAAAAATTAATAAACAGAAGCGTGTTTGGAATAAAATATATTTGTTTATTTCGATTCCAACAGTACTGCAGGGCTTTTGCGGCAAATAGTGGTGGGATTCGAATATTTAGCATTCAGAAAGGTTAGCAACACACAACACCATAAAACTGTAAAAAAATATGTAGATACCTACCTTAGTAGTGAAATACGCATTCTGACTGTGACTTTATGAGAGAGTCAGTAAAATGATTTTGTTGGTTGTGAATTCAAAAAAGTTAATAAATTATAAAAATGTGATTTCTGAATGGATACCTACTACATATCAGTTAAACCCAAAAGGACATTGATACAACAAAATGTTGGCATGGCATGAAAATTTTGATAGGTTTCAGTGAGCTTAAGTTTTAAGTTCATCCAGCGTAATCAAATTGTAAACAAGCTGAAACAGAGACCTCGCATATTTATAAAGGATTTATTATAAAAACTAGGTTTTTATGGATTAATATTTTTAATGAATCATTTGAATAATACACCACAGACATTATTTTAATAATCAGCGTGGAAGAAACGTAAAGAATAGTAGACCGTTCGTTATCAAATAAATTATTACCTGCCCACACAAAATATTACAGTTATTAATTTAAAATCATCTACAGTACGGTAGTAATGCAATGTTTCCATTTTCAAATATTTGATTGTAAGGCTTTTTTGTTTCTTCTTCACTTCAAAGATATTTCTCTTCAATGAAATAAACAATTTCCCTTTCGATTTTCCCATATTACGCATAGAGACATCAGGGTTTTATAGTGACCCATATTCAGTGCAAATGCATATTTCGGCGTATTTTACGAAAATGTGGGTTTTTATTATTAATTTATATCAGAATTTATATGATAGATTGCAATTTTTTTAAGGCGATAACTTAGATAGAACCTTTGTTCTTATATAAAAGTAATAAACTGAACATTATTTACAATAAATAAGAAAAATATAGGCATTAATCCTTAGGCCGCGGCAAAAAAAACGTTTTTAATGTTCCCGAGCGAAGAGTCGTTCCTTGAAAATTTGTATGTAAGCATAATATGTTTTTTTTATACGTATAAAGTTTACTTAATTATCTAGAATCTGTATGTAGGAAATTAAGAAATATTCAATATTAGTAAAGTTATAATATTTGAAACATGCTAGAAATTTTTACGATTTTGATGATTTTCAAATTTTGTTAATTTATGTAAAAAGATGATTTTAAACGATATATTGTATCTATATTCGCACTTTGAGTCTTCATTCACTATTTTGATGATTTTCAAATTTTGTTAATTCATGTAAAAATATGATTTTAAACGATATATTGTATCTATATTCGCACTTTGAGTCTTCATTCACTATTAAAAAGCTACATTTTTTAATTAAAAACACGTTAAATATTATTTTAAAATAAAAATTCTAAAGTGTGAAATGTGTCAAGAAATGGCAGTTTTGAATCAGATGCCGCGTGCCGTGCGGAAAAGGTGGACGCTCCTCTGTAGTCCATGCACTTTTTCATAAAAAAAAAACACTTTAAAACGTGTTTTTATGCCAAATTTGACCTAAGTTCAAAATAATACCATGTTATATATTCGAAAGCAATCTATTCGTCGCAGATAATAAGGTTTTTTTTAACTAGTTTAATATTATTTTGCTTTTCTACTGATAAACTCACATTGAACGTACGTCAGATTGTATGTCATATGCGTGCTTTGGTGACCTTGTAGGCGGCGGTTGATATTCGCGAAGATGTCATTGTAATTTATAAAGTCAAATAAGATATTAATATTTAAGACATAATTTTTAAAATATAGATAAATGGTTGTTAATTTTCTTTTTAATTCATTACATATTGTTGGAGTACTTTTTTGTTTATTTTAGATAAAAAAATATTTGAATTCAATTAAATTCACAGGTGTTTTGACATTTCAGTCGGAAGTCAAAGTAATATCTAAATCTGCTTATGCGACATAAGTTTTAAATTAAAAAACAGTGATATAAGAAAAATTGTTGTTTACTATTTTTTTACAACACATAAATTATTGGAGAAATATAAATACGCTTTTTTAAATTCTAGACTTAAAACATTTAAAATTCTAATAATAGTACGCGAGCATGACTTGCGTTCCCATATATTTTAAACGTCGGTACTCCGTATGGTTATCTCGTTTCCTCGCAAACTTTCTGTTTTGCAAGGACACGTAAATAATACGCTCGTGCAAGGTTTATCTGATATAACGTTTGTTCATGTCTCGATCTCGTATTAAAGTAGCATGATCTATCGACGCATATCGCCACTTTTAACAGCTTGAAAATTGTATGACCCGCCTTAAGGCTAATTAGGCGCTTGTATGGAAAATCTTTAGTCAATAGAGTGAGGAATGAACAAATTAGAAGTTGACATAATGCTGGCTGCAGTATGGTAGGTAGAATAAAGAAAGCAGTACTGAGATGGGTTGGTCATGTAGAACGTATGAGGTTGAAAAAAAAATGGTTAAGAAAATATACGGGGCGAATGTTGAAGGCAACAGGAATAAAGGTCTTCCGCGAAAGAACTGGCACGATCAGATACTACAAGTATTGGAGGATGGCCCTGTTAAAAGCCTCAACAACCATAGAGCATGCATGAGAAGATGTATGAATGAAGCCGAATCAAAAGTGGTGTGCCAAGATATAAAAAGAAGGCGTTCTATTCTCTCTGCGCACCCCTGCGGAAACGGCATTATGGTAAGTTAGTTAGTTAGGATTTTATATACATTTTATAAGTTTAAATTTTCTATCACACAAGTCAAAATCAATAAATTTAAAAAAAAACATTTCAAAACGAAACTTATATTGTCATATAAAAAAATTATATCTGTGCAAGATTAAAATGTTTTCAAGTTTTGTTCCAATTGATATTGGTCCCATTGGATCCGAAACTGCCAGAAAGGTCGTATACACATGGCAGAATATCCCAGAAAACTCACCAAACTAACGAAAAAAAACTTTGATTGGCCGCGACGATATGGAAGTTACGTATCTATGTAGGTATATTTTAAGCTAAAAAATTCTAAATTCTATGTGCATTTAATTTCCCCTTTAATAACAACATTTTTAAAGCTCTTTAGTTATTATGTAACCTAATCTATAATACATTAGAACCTTGGTTCTCAAAAGTATTTAATCTTGAACAATTTGTTTATGGAGCTCACCCTGGGTTATCGAACAACCAATCGTTGCCACAATCAATTTTTCTCTGACAACGCTATTATTGTTGTCATAAATCTTTTCAATGACATTGCCACATTTTACTTCAGAAAAAACAAACATTACTGGATAGGTAGGTATTTAGACCAAACTGGACCGAACAGAGAAAAAATCCCAGAAGGACAGTCATATATATTAAAAAATATTCCGTTCGGTTATGCCATGACAAAATCGGACGAACTCTCTTTGATCACGACTCAGTTCTAATTGACCTATCCAACGACACAATACCCAACGATCCGATAAATCCGACAAAACAGAAAATAATGTGGGATAGAATCCCGGCATTATTTGACAGATACATGAAAATCGTTACCAAAATACGGGATACAGACACTCTCAAAACAGAAACAGAAAACTTCCTGGAAATGACACAAAGTGTCATAAAGGAAGCTACTAAAGCGATCTCCATCGACCGGACATACCTCCCAAACTAATCCGCGAAAAAATAGATCACCCCGGAAATGGCAACGGACATACAACCCCTCAGGCCGCGAAACAGCAAACAATTTAACCACTAAAGTATAAAACGCGATCGCCAATCATCGAAGAGAAAGATGACAAGAACACAATCTCACTAGAAGACGATAAAAACGCGTTTTGAAAAATATCGAAATCATTACGCAATCCCAAAACTCCTCTGACTCCACTTCACGAACTAAACGGCTTAGTATATAGGTACGGACTCCGACAAGGCAGAAAGTTTCACGAAATCACTTATGTGACAATTTTTAAATAACACCGGAAATGATAATATAGCATACGTAACGGAAGTTGACAGAAAATCGGAAGTGATAAAAAACAGGAACCCGCTACCGACCGATGACCCTTTTAAGTTCACGACAACAAAAGGAATAATTAAAATTATAAAATACCTCCCTAATAAAAAAGCACCCGGTCCCGATGCAATCCCAAATAAAATCCTCAAATACCTACCATTAAATATTAATAATCTTCAACGTGGAACTCAGACTAGCATACTTCCCAGACCCTTTCATACAAGCCAAAGTAATTATTATCCCAAAACCAAAAAAAGACCCGCTATTTCCTCAAAACTATCGACCGATCAGCCTCCTAGCAACCACATGGAGAGTGTTCGAAAAATTCATCTCTCACAAACTAAACCAGAACTAACCGAAAAAGGTTATTTCCGGATCACCAATACGGTTTCCGCGCACATCACTCAACGACACATCAGCTTTTAAGAATAACTGAATAGAATCTTCTTCGATATAACCGGAGCCTTCGACAACGTATGGAGAAACGAGATCATTGCCAAAGCGGCGAGAGCTAATCTCAGCCACAAAATGACAAAACTTATCACAAATTATCTCGAAAACAAAAATTTTGCGGTAATGATAAAGGGTTCAACATCAACCACGCAAATATTGACTGCCGGAGTTCCCCAGGGAGCAGTACTCTTCCCAACATTATGCATCTTCTATACAAGAGATGTACGTACCCCGCTA